>CM076572.1:997827327-997935702 GCA_034641835.2 Pinus albicaulis | reverse complement strand
CCAAACATGAGGCCTTATAGATATCCTTATCTCCAAAAGAGCGAAATTAAACATATGCTTGTAGAAATGCTAGAGGCGGGTATAATTCAACCTAGTCAAAGTTCTTTCTCTGCTCCTGTAGTATTGGTACACAAGAAGGATGGATCATGGCGAATGTGTCCGGATTATAGGAAGCTCAATAAGCTCACCATTAAAGATAAATTTCCCATTCCTGTGATTGATGAATTATTGGATGAATTACATGGAGCAATTTATTTTACCAAGTTGGATCTTCGTTCAGGATATCATCAAATTAGAATGAAGATCGAAGATATTCCAAAAAAAACATTTCGAACTCATGAGGGTCATTATGAATTTTTGGTCATGCCTTTTGGCCTTACCAATGCACCTTCTACATTTCAAGGGTTGATGAATTCCATTTTCAAACCCTTCCTTAGAAAATTTGTGCTAGTATTTTTTGATGATATACGAATCTACAGCAGGTCTTGGAAGGATCATGTTGAACATGTTGACAGGGTGCTCAAACTATTGCAGGAGAAACAATTATATGCAAAAAAATCCAAATGTTTCTTTGGAATACAAGAGGTGGAATATCTGGGTCATATTGTATCTCACGAGGGTGTTAAAGTAGACCCTAACAAAATTAAAGCCATTAAGGAATGGAAATTCCCCACAACCATAAAGCAGTTGTGAGGATTTCTCGGGTTAACAGGTTATTATCGTAAGTTTGTTAAAAATTATGGGAGAATAGCAGCACCTCTAACAACATAATTGAAGAAAGATGCATTTTCAGAGACTCCTGAAGCAACTAAGGCCTTTGAACATCTTAAAGAGGCAATGTGCCTAGCACCGGTCTTAGCTACGCCAGACTTCACAAAAACCTTTATTGTGGAATGTGATGCCTCAGGAAATGGAATTGGTGCAGTTTTAATGCAGGAAGGAAGACCTATTGCTTTTGAAAGTCGTCCAATCAAAGGAAAGTATTTACAGAAACCTATTTATGAGAAGGAAATGTTAGCAATACTACATGCACTAAAGAAATGGCGAACTTACCTAATGGGAAGACACTTCAAGGTAAAAACTGATCATGATAGTCTTAAACACTTTTTTGGAACAAAGACTATCTTCAGAAGAGCAGCAAAAATGGGTCACAAAGATGTTGGGTTATGACTTTGAAATAATCTACAAAAAAGGAAAGCTTAATGTTGTTGCAGATGCACTCTCAAGAAAGAATGAAGAGGTGGAAGCATTTCTTTGTGCTATTTCTATTATCCAACCAGATTGGATAACTGAAGCAAGAGATGAATGGAAGAAGGACAAAGATGTATGGACACTCATTCAAAAGTTGAAGCAAGATCCTAGTACATCTGATACATTTAGTTGGAAAAATGATTCCTTATGGTACAAAGATCGCTTATATCTTTGTAAGAATTCCCAACCAAAACAAAAGATTCTTCTGGAATTGCACACTTCTCCTTTAGGAGGACACTCAGGATTTTTAAAAACTTACCACAGGGTGAAGAAAGAATTTTTTTGGGATGGCCTTAAATCTGATATTCGAAAGTTTGTGGCGGAATGTTTGGTTTGCCAAAAGAATAAAGTGGAAACAATTAAGACCCCAGGACTTCTACAACCTTTATCCATTCCAGGTCAACGTTGGGAGGAGATTTCAATGGATTTTATCACAGGTTTACCTAAGTCTGAAGGAAAGAGTGTCATCATGGTGGTAGTTGATAGACTTACCAAGTATGCACACTTTTGTGCATTATCTCATCCATTTAAAGCAAGTACAGTTGCTACTACATTTATGGACACAATTCAATAGCTACATGGAAACCCAAGGGTTATTGTGAGCGACAGAGATCCCATTTTTACTGGAAATTTTTGGACGGAGTTATTTTCTTGTTTGGGTACTCAATTAGCTCATAGCTCATCTTATCATCCTCAATCTGATGGTCAAACAAAGATAGTAAATAAATGTTTGGAAGGATATATTCGTTGTTTTGTATCTGATAAACAAACACAATGGGTCAAGTGGTTACCTCTCGCTGAATGGTGGTATAACACTTCCTTCCATACTGCAGCAAAAATGACCCCATTTATGGCACTTATGGATATCATCCACCATCGATCACATCATCTTTAAGGGAAAATTCGAAGGTTCAAGCAGTGGAAGATCACGTCGAGCATCAGCAAGAAGTTCTCCAACTCTTAAAGGATAACCTGAATTTGGCACAAAATCGAATGAAACAACAGGCAGATCAACATCGCAGCGAGAGAAGTTTTGATATAGGAGTTTGGGTATTTTTACGGCTACAACCATATAAACAAATGTCCCTCAAGCAAGCTAAGAAGGATAATAAATTATCGCCAAAGTACTATGGTCCTTACAAAGTGTTGCAAAAGATTGGTACTATGGCATACAAATTGGAGCTTCCTGCTTCTTCGCGAGTACATCCAGTTTTCCATGTTTCATGCTTAAAGAAGGTTATAGGTGAAAATATTCCAGTTCAAACAATATTGCCAGAACTTGATGAGGAAGGAAAAATCATATTGGAACCGGAAGCGATCACGGAAACAAGAACTCGACAACTACGGAATCGATCAATTTCAGAGTATCTCATCAAGTGGAAGAACTTACCCACTGAAGATTCTACATGGGAGGATGAGAATTTATACAGAAGCACCCGAAGCTACTCAAGTGTTGAGGACAACACTTTTTTTGAAGGAGAGGGGCATGTTAGGTCCCTATATCACTAGTATAGCCCCTTATTATTGTTAGTGTAAACCCCTTATTGTTATTAGTGTACCCTTGTAACCCCCATTTTGTTATTATCGTGCCCTTAAATTATTATTGTTAGGTCGGCTAGGATTACATTGTGGCCCACTAGGATTACATTATGGCCCCATGAAATCCTATATATAGAAAGGAGGTTTTGTAAATTGTATCATCCAAGAATTGTTCATTTATGTAATGTATTGGAGGTTTCCCCCTCGAAGTGGCTTATTTCTAAGGCATTGATATCTTTTTTCTTCTATTTTTGGAGCTGGTTACACAACATTTGGTATCAGAGCTTTGGATTCTAGGGTGAGGTTGCTCCTCAACTATCCCTACCGCACTTATGGACAAACCAGCAATATGAACATTTCCCTTACTTATGGAGACACCCCCTATGCTACTGCGCATTCAATTCCAGGAGCTACTTGCTAAGGAAAACTCCTACACTATGCCTAACGCTTCTCCAAACAATCCCTCTACCTATTGTTGTATCAACCTCCCTTTTTGTTCTTTTAGAAAAAGGTGACCCTCACAAAATCAAGCACATAATGCTATCACAAGACTCAAACCCAATCCTACACCTGTTCTCCACAAACTTCTCTTCCAATTCCTTAAAATGTGATTTGTATTTTTTGAAGAACTCGGCCCTGGTTAGGGCACCTATCCCTGCTCAAATCCACCCTTCCTCCCACTTGTAATCCTTATTTTTTATGTGTTCTTGTTGGAGACAATTGTGGCCTTATTGTGGCTTGTAAGTACCTCTAATGGCTTTGCTACAGGACAATAGTGCATTTATATTTGTAAATGAAAATGAGCAGACATAACATGGACCTACTTTTCCCCAAGGAATAAGGTTTAGACTTGGACTTCTCCTCCTAGCCATGATATTCCATGGTGAGTAGAATGGAATGGTTAGAGATTCTTTTCTATTGCGTAAAAATTTACAGAGAGTTTTTTTCTTAGTGATTCCTAAGTGTTTTAAATTTGTTGCTTAGTTTTCTACCCAAAAAGTTGTTGGTTGTTGTTGAAATGTTTCCAAAATTTGTAAAACATTTCAAGATGGAACAGAAATCTTGCGCATTTCAAGAAACTGATAAAACATTTTAGAAAGCCAAAATGTCACCAAAACACTTTTTCAAAATTTCAAAGTAGTGACACACCGAAATCTGTTTCTAATTTGGCAAACAACATTTCAAGGGTCCTCTTGGAGTGTTTTTAGTTACTTAGCTTGGATGCCATCAATAAAGACAAACTATGCTATAACCAGAAAAAGATGTATGAATTGAGCATGACTCCATATTCTGGGCATAGTTGGGACTAATAATTGGATTGATATATGAAGTTTTTTGGTTTGGGGCATCCTTAATTGAAAGCATCACAAATTCTTGTTGGCTATATAATTTTGTCGACTATTATTGGAATAGTTTTTTCAATCACAACCACCATTTATCTCTGTCATCGGTTTTTATAGAAAGTCAATCATATGATTATTCTCAAATAAGAAAAACATTCTAATCCAATACCTTAGTTACCTTTTCTTCATTAGACTGCCATTTATTCTATTACTCACTCTCATCTACTTGTATAACAAACAATGTTTGTTGGCTTGGAATTCAAACCAGCGTCCACATAAGCATCCAATAAATGTGCTGAAGTCTACCACTGGCATTTCAATCCCCTATTACAGAAACTATCTTACCTGAGATGACTAGTACTCCCCAAGTCATTTATATACTAACCAAAGGCTCAATGACAGAGAAGTATAGAACTTCTTAATGGAGGTGACCGGTCTCTCATTGCCAGAAATATATTCCACCTCAAGGTTTTAGGCTTGGGCCAAGGACCACATTTGCATAAACTATAAGAGCTTTTATCTCATCCAATATTGCATGTTTATGACCAATGTGTCATCCAAATGAACTCAAAGTTGTTAGTTTTATTGTTGCAATTCAATTTTCCCACTCCACTTTGAGTAGATGGTATCCGATCTCATCACCTATGACTTGGAAGGTTCACAAAAAAACCTATGATGGTACTCCATTAACATCTATGGAAGTGAATGCTAGATTTCAGAAACTATAAGAGCGTCTATCTCATCCAATATAGCATGTTTATCACCAATGTGCCATCCCACTGAACTAAAAGCTACTAGTTTCATTGTTGCAATTCAATTGTCCCACTCCACTTTGAGCAGATGGTGTCTAATCTCACCACCTATGACTCGGAAGATTCATTGCAAATCATATGATGGTACTCCATTAATATCTATGGAAGTGAATTCTTGCTAATGCAAAGGCACTGTAGGGATCATCCAATCAAGAGGGTGGGCAGTGTGAGCAGAGTGTTCATATAAACTTAGGAATCACTTAGTTTTCTATAGAAATGACCAAGTTGTTCATACGAGACTATATGAGTGAGTGCTTGGTCATTTCTCATATAGTCAGTGCTTAGTTTTCTCTAAGCACTATTAGAGAGTTGATCATTTCTGCACTAGTCTCATCATTTCTGTTATATGATCGGCAGCCTTAGCTGGTGATCAGATGCAAGGTTTTGAGGCCTATTTGGCATAAGACTGTTTCTATTTTAGGACAGAAAATGGAAACCATCTTCATTAGTTAGTATATTCGCTTCTCCAATGTGATACTCATCAAATTAAGAAACAGTGATGCCAAACTATATGGCCACCAACACCCAAATCGCCTTTTCTTTGCCATCCCACATCTTGCTCCTCCACTTCACAATAATAATAATAATAATAAATTAATGATAAAAAACTTTCAATATTTAACACTTCCGCTGTGCCACTCTACAAAAACTACTCTTCTCTTTTTACACCTAAGTTTTCATGCTCAGATGTATTTATTTAAAATTAAAACGGACCCAAATTCACACATCAACCCTTCAATACATTAATCCTTGCCTTTTCTCAAACCCACTAGAGCTTGAATCTATTAGTTCACTGATTTTTGAGGTGAGACTTAGCATAGCCAGAAACAATTTCTAAATTTCGTTCAGAGTGATCCCATTACAATTGAAATTTCTCTCTTTTCATTAACTCGACACAGTCTTGGGATTTTTTTTTCCAATGCCATTCGACCACGTATTGATAAGCATTTAAGCTTTTAAGCTATAGGATAAACCACCTATTGTGTTGACACATTGCCATGAGCATGTTTATAAATATTAAGAATGGTGTTGACCTAACAAAGAATCTCTCAGGAATCAATTACGTCTAAAACTAAAAATGTAAAGGCCAGCTTGATTACAAGCGTTTCCTTTGAGTTGAGTCCCCTGCATGACATCCTTCCCTCCATTGCGAAGAATATAATAATCTAATTTAGAGATATGAATGCCTCTGCATTTTTTTGGTAAATCAATTGCATAAAATGCATCTCATCCCATCTTCAAAGTTAATCATATCTTAACTGTTGCCGGCAAACTATTATGGTTCTATCCCATTAGATTAATTGTTAATAATTGTTGTGCTTTCTTTGTTTTTTATTTTTTCGTTCATAAATAGAATGAAATTCTTCCATTTGAATCAAAATTCGCTCATCATCATCACCCCAAAATTATTTTTCACTTGAGGAGATAAGGCCTTCCAGATGTGCAAACACCACTTCAACAAAAGCTTGAATTATTGTTTCCCCAAAACCCGCAAATTATCTCATAGTAATGCTATCTCGTTAGTAGTAAGAGAATGATCCCTTAAGGCAGAATACGTTGGATCCTCAAATGAAATTGAAGTAACTGAGCTAAGGACTTCCAAAGTATTATCTGACCAAACAAAAATGTGAAGCAAGGCCTATCTTTCATATTGTTGCAAGTCCTTCTTGATGTTGTTCCTTTTCAAACATACAACTTTGGTTGAGTTTGGTTCTTGCTGAACATGCCTTTTTTAGGTTACACTGCCTGTAAAGGCTAATCTGTTAAATTTGGGGTTTTTCCAGTGTAAGATGGGCATTACATAAATGTGTGCAAGTTTTCTATACCTCTCAAAAATGAATTCTTTAATGTCCCAAATCTAAAAATGAATGTCCTTCCATGTCTTAGGACTAATACTTGGATATTTCTCTTTGCTTGATATGGCAACCTTCTATCTCAAAATGAATCATCTCATTTTTATTTGTGGGTATGGACTGTCATATGGATAGGGGTTTTCTTCTGTCATATTTTTATAGTGTTCTTTCATATTTATGCCCATGTCATGTTCCTGCAATGCGAAATGCTTGTTTTTCATTCCTATTTTCTTTTAGTTATTATAAATTGTATTTGCTCTGATCTGATAGACATTTCCAATTCTTGCAGAAAAGGCACTGTTTGGAAAAAAGGAGTGGTATTTCTTCACTCCCAGGGACAGGAAGTATCCAAATGGTTCTCGCCCCAACAGGGCTGCTGGCTCAGGATACTGGAAAGCCACAGGTATAGATAAACCCATCAATGCTAAGGGCAGCAACAGGCGTGTTGGAATCAAGAAGGCTCTAGTTTTATATCTCGTAAAAGCACCTAAAGGAAACAAGACTAATTGGATTATGCACGAATATCGCCTTGCTGATGTCAATAGATCTGCAAAGAAGAAGGGCAGCTTAAGGGTAACCAATTGTTCATGTGTATTGTCTTCTGTGCATATTCCTATGTGTCAATAGACAGTGTAGGTGTTGTTTGGTTTAAAACACCTGTTAGGCTGGATGCCATTGTGGCCTAGTCGTGACAGGGCCCAAGTTAGCTAGACTCGTCACTCTAAGGAATAAATCTATTTGGGAAACATGGGTTTATCATTTAAGTTATAAAATCAAGGGTTTTCTCATGATTAGATCACGATGAATTGATGCTACACTGATATCATAATGAGACTGTGGATATTCGTTTGATCAACATATTATTGATAAATATGATTATGTCCAACCATATTGTTGAAGAGCTTCAAGGGCTTTCTTCATTTGATGACACACACACTTCAAAACTGTATACATTCATCATTTGTATACATGAGTTTAGATCATAAATATAGCATAATATAGCATTCAATTCTTTGTAATCATAATAACAGAGCTTAAGGATTAGAGGAATCCTACTGATGCATTGAAATTATTTGAATATGTATACAATAAAATTCTTAATCCTTTTTGCTGATACATATTTCTTGCATAGGTTTTTATTTCAATGCAACAACATAGTTAGATCAATTGCTCGCTTTCTGAACATAGAACCAATTTGATGGTTTTCTTCATATAAGTTGACTCAACATTTTCTTTGGATTTATCTATAACTTCGATTGATTTCTCTGTCATAGTTTAGATGTTAGAAAGAGGCTACATGTCTTCATAATGCCCAAAACAAGTGCATTAGTTTCTTATATGGATGTTTGGTCCTGAATTTCATCAGACTATCCCTCGTTGGCAACTTCATTTGTCACTTTCTTGTCATGTAAATTTGAAAACCTAAAAGTAGATGCTTCTTGTCCACTGTTATTATTCAGTTGGAAACATGGCACTGCATCCTTTGTAAACCATCGTTCATCATAGTTAATACTTTGTCAATGCAAGTGTTATGATCTGAATATATTAATAGTTTATTTCCTGAAGGCATCCCTTCACAAAATTTGATGTCCGTTACACTAAGCTCATCATCGTTTGGCAACTTCATAGTGGATCCTATAATATTCTTAATAATGGATCGTTTGGTATTTTTTCTTGCAATTGAGGTTGAGATGTGCAGTAAGGAATCACTGCAAGAGGTGTATGGAGAGTCCTTGCTGACACAATTATCTTTACCTCCCTGCAAATTTGAAATTGGAAGGATGTTACTATCAGAAAGAGTATTCCCTTCCTTGGGAAGTCCATCCTGTTCTCTGAGATTTAGCTGACTTCTTACACCTTCAGAACTGCTACCTCTAGCCATGGTGTCTTCTTTAGGATTTTCCTCCCATTTAGGGGGATACAGTCATTTCCATGCTTTTGTCTTTGCTTCAACCTTTATTATACCTTTTTTTTCAAGCTTGAGCTTATGATCAGTGTCGCTTGAGTTTTTTTTCTTGCCACTATTTCAGAAGTCATCCCATTTTGTGATTCTTAGATGTTATGACATTTAAATTCTTCTAATCTTCTGATTTTTTCTGCGTGTTGCTTTTCTAGCGTCCTCCAAGACTTTGCTTGTTGTTCCCAAAACTCTACATAGTTTTCCCAAAAAAATTCTTTCGTTGGTTCCATTTTTCAAATTTTCAAATACCATCTCCACTGGCAGGACTTTTTGACAGCAAAATTTTGAATCCGGGGACTAAGGAGAGCTGGTCTCTCTCTGTGTCAATAATTTCACTCAATACAGGCTTCTACTCAAACCAAGGAAGTCTACTTTATTTTCTTCTTTCTGATTCATTTATAAAATTATTGGAAATTGATTAATGAATGTATTTGACCATCCTTATGTAAACCCCGAACAATAGAGCCTTTTGTATTTTTTTTATTTCACGCTCAAGACAATAATATATATACTTTTTATTATAACCTTAGTCCCTTGTTTATAAATCCCTTAATATATATTTGGAGCCTTCCCTTTGTATATTTTATCGAATGTATTAGCCCGACTCACAACTTAACCCACTCTCTAAGGTTTGAACATAATATAACAAAACGCTTTCATACTCTGACCTTATCGCTTAACGTTAAACCAATGGTTCGACGACTTTAAACATATGCATAACGCTTATAAAATTTGACCATGGGTTATAACATTAACACAACATTCATATTGTATGGTGGTTCACGGGCCCCACACATCCATCGTAATTAAGCAGTGTTAAATCAACACAAAACTGTTGGTCTTTACCTGGAGTTAACTTCCGTTTAGTTGAACACGTGATTATCGTCAGATCTCTTGGCCTCCAAATTAGACGACGCACAAAAATATCGCGTTATTTTTCCCGTCAGACCTTAACACGTAAAAAAAATGCGATGGGGGTGGTATTACCCCAGTGACGTGGCAACATATAATAGGATCACGTTTTTTTTTAATGGTTTTGCTCCGGGCCAAAGGCAGCGCAACGTGAGCGGTAATGGGTTTCGAAACCCACTCTAGGATTAGAACAGTGCATGAACGGAGTTTTACTATGGTTAACGCATTTGTTTGTACAAAATCTGTCTCATTAACTCCAGGTCTAGCCTCAAACAATATCGCTCGACTAACGATGAAACAAGTTATTTTCTTCAATGGGCAGGGTTTGTTGCCTTCGATAGAGTTCAATGTTCTTTGGGCAAAAGAAGTATAGTAGGTTTTCACTCCTATAAATCTTTGTTCCAACACACAGAGCTCGACACCTTATACAAAGGCTCAATATCCCCCACTTGGGCTGAGAACCACTACAAACTCACTCAACCAATGGACTCACTCTTGGCCTCTTACAGGGGTTCTATATCAATTTGACACATTCAGATTAATTATTGAGAACCGGCACTCAACCACAGAAAGAGAGGGCTACAGGAGATTTAACACAACAATTGTTCTTCTTCAATTTATGCACAGAGTTCTCAATTCAAAAGAATCATTCTTCAGAGAATGTCGATACATACACACAGATAGGCAATAAGGCTAATTCTTATTCAACAGAGAATACAGTTTCTTAATTCAATCTTTCACTGTCAAAATCCCCCCTTTCACTGTGTCCGGGGTTACAATATATATTTAACTGTATGACTCCTCGGTTCCTCTCTAACGACCATTTCTATTCTAAACATAAAAGCCTAATTACATAATTTCTGACAACAGAAACTGAACATATGAACAAAACCAAAACTATTCGACCTCTACAGCTATTGAACTACTCCTAACCGCAACAGACAGCTAAGGTGTTGAAACCTTGCTGTTACAAATTTAAATAATTTCGAACCCTTCTAGCCATAACATGTGGACAATAATCCTACATTGCTGGCTAGTGTCTAATGCCCCTGCATCACTTTTGCTCTGATACCATTGTAGAGTGCTAGGGTAATTTTTCCTGAGGGTTTCTCAGACAATTAGGTATTTTTCAACATTTTCCTCTTAACAATTCACAAGGTAACAAATTTATTAGAGACATAGTCAGTAATTCATAAGATAACACTTCAATATAGAATATTTTTCCCAGTCAACAATGTAACAAACAATTCATTTTAGTCCCAAAGTTTCAATCTTAACTGAGTTTGAGCAACCAGATAATATAATTAATCATGCAGTCTATAATCACACAAAAATTTGATACTTTTAATGTCTCATCTACACTATATAATACAACTATCTAAAACGTTAAAAATCAGATCGTGTTCTAAAATGCTAAAAATTAGATCCTCTAGATCTTGCTAGCATCTTGTGCAAGATCACCATTTAGTTGTGCTTTAGGGACAAATCCATTGGCATGATGCACTTCTTGGTGACTCATGTATTTGAGTTTAGCGTAGGTATGATTACTTCACTCTGGCCTCTACAACGTAGCTTGTCCCACAGTGTACCCTTCAAGACTCTACGTTCCGCTTCAGGACCCTCCTCTTACAGTGAGAATTCTAGGGCTTCGTCCTGAGGTGTGCTAGATTTATGCGAGGGTCATCCATTTGAATATTCCAAACTCTCTGACATTCACTCATGCAGTCTGCCACAACTTCATATTTTCTTTCATGCATATGTGTTCGATTTTAGAATTATAGATTAGCACATGGTTAATTGCTACAAAGTGTTGATTGTGGTACTTTACAGTTACAGTAGCAATGGCTTTTTGTTTTGAAATGAAATCCTTGTGTAATCCCCTCTTCTTCCTCGACACATCTGGATAGAGGGAAGCTATTCTGAGTTATTTAATTTGATTTGAACCCATGATCAATGACTTCCCCATCAGAACTATGCCTTGGGTGGATGTTAAACCAATTTTTCTAACTGTTGGATCTTATAGTGTTTTTTGATAGATACATATCCATAAGGTTTTTTACTCCTTATGACCATGGCCTTGATTGTTAGAAGAAATGGACTTCCTCCATTTTGTGTTACCACCAATGATATATGGCAGGTGCCTTTGAGCATTGGTCACTCCCTGTAGGATATCATCCACCAATGGATCAGTCCATTCACAGTGGTTGAAGCTGAGGGCAAGCCCATATCTGAACCTCCTTGTTTGTCCCTACAACAGGCCTTAACATCCTCTCCGTCCTCTCTATTTTACTGAGCACTTAGATTTCCAGTCTCAATCATCTTTATTGTCCGTGCACATTCTCTTCTCTTACACTCTCTCATAACTAGACATTTAGCAATTATTTTCTTGTTTGCTTGTAGACCTTAACATTTTTGTGCTTTCAGCATTGTTCGAGGAGATGCTTTTACACTTCTACTTTGTACCTAAACTATATGTTCTATCTTAGTCCCTTTTACCTACTTTTGTGGTCATTTTTTAGACATTAATACCATTATCTTGTATTATTTTACATGGCAACATTTTTTAAGTGTTGTTCTTATGCAACAGCTGGTGGATATGTAGGAAAATTTTATTATTTAATCACAGGTGGTGGAACTAAAACAATTTATCTTTTTTTCTTGTTTTTTTTCATATAACTGGCATCCTTTAACAACACAACAGTTATGGCATAAACACTTATTTTCTATATGGCTAAATTTTTGGTGTGCTTGTATAGTCCTGCATATTTCTAACTATAGCACATGCCAATATGTTTTCAAATGAAGTATTTTCCCCAATGGAACTCATGGGATTTTTATATACACATCTAGACGAATAATATTATTTTTGTGTGCGTGCAGGTGCTAATCTGCCTAAATTAGGGGTTTGGGTTTTGATCCCTAACTGGAACTTGTATTACTTGCACTATTTGATCATTGTTCTATTTTGATCATTGTTCTGTTACATAAGTTAAGTGTCCAGCTACTGGGAGCAATGGCTTACTATGCACCTCAACAGCTATCACAATGGCTTACTGAAGTAAACTTTGAGATTGCTTAGGGTTCTAAACTATCACAATCTTTGTTTTACCTAATTATCTTATTCTTTTGGTTCAGTGATCTAATTCTTTGTCATGGACATTGCAGGTTTTAACAGACACACACCCGAAGGTTCAATCCGCTGCTCAGATGGATTTACAGCAGGTAACATGCCTTGTATCCGAGTGTCAATTCCAATCGTCTCTATTTTGTTCAATATTTATTGCTTATTCTTCTATTCAAATAATTTTTATTTGACTGTTGCTAACTGCATCAACAGGTTGGCAGTGTAATCAAGAACCCTGAAATATCTACACTAGTTTCAACATTCCTCTTAAGTATCTCAGATCCTAATGAATACACAAAGAATTTCCTTGACATTCTTCTGCAAGTATTGTTTAAAGTTTCGTGTCAGGCCTTCTATACCATTTTTTGTGAGATTTGATGTTGTTTATTTATTACCAACATATTGTATTCCTTTATCTCTTACCATCATTGCAGACAACGTTTTTCAATACTATTGATGCTCCATCACTAGCATTGTTGGTGCCTATATTCCACCGCGGTCTTAGGGAAATAAGTGCAGATACTAAAAAGAAAGCAACCCAGATTGTTGGAAACATGTGTTCTTCGGTAACAGAGCCAAAGGATATTCTACCAAATATAAGCTTGATGCTTCTTGAAGTGAGGAAGGTATTGGTAGAATCTTTTTCCCTGTATGTGTCTCTGCCTCCTGCATACATCCCAACCTTTGAAAACAACCCAGAAGACTTTGAATGATTTTTTGTAGGCCGATAAATGTTTGAAAAGCTTGCTTGTAGTGTTAATATTTTGATTTTTCCTAGGCTCTATGGTAGAAATAATGTATTTACTTTAGTAGTACAAACTTCTAGAATCTTAAGTGACTGCTTGAACACCAAAAGCTGTCATTATATTTTTTCCCTTCGAATGAGAATACAAATTGTTAGCCTTAAAGGAGATTGGATTCCAACCACTTATATATTTTAGAAGCTTATATACATTTTTTTAATACAGATATATTACAGGATTTTTCCTTTACTAATATTGGAACTATGGCATCTGGATAACAAGTTGAGAAAGCACATTTGATAAAAACGAATTTTTTTAGTCCAACTCCTTCAAAAAGAAATACCCTTGGGAAATGGAATAAACGTGTTAGGGTGTTCTCATAAATGCCAAGCCATCACAACTTATTACATTTCGATATAACATTCTAGTGATTATTGGGTTACCCTTGTACAATACGAGCATTCTTGCTTGCTATGTTGCATTGTGTGGGTTATGTTTTGAGATGTGTGGCTTGCGCTGCTGTTTGCCATAAAATTTCATTGTCCTGACAGGTCTATGTGAGATGACCTATCAACGTGCCTTTATTTCTCATCTTTCAGGTCTAAGCCAGGTATTGAGTCCAATTTTTCCTCCTTTATTTCTCATCTATTCGTTTTTACTACTTTTTATATGTACCAAAAGTGTCATTGCCAATGAAGGTAGGTGTTACTGAGAATTTTAGGTGCAATTTCTTTAAATTTCTCAAGTTTTTGCCCTGAAATTTGAACTCTTGAGCATGCATTTAATCCTTGCCTCAGCTCTATCTAGCAGAGCAAACTAAAAATGTAATGGAAGATGTGTTTTTTCAAGTGAAGCCTGGCCATATAGAACTACCACCTTTATGGACTCTGCAAGAGGATTGCATTTTTTTTTGTTGCAATTAAAGTTGCATTTTGTTCATCAGGAAATACGAACTCTTATCAAATTGCAAGGTGTAATTCCAATATAACTAAGATGGGGCGGACAACATGCCATGAACATCCAATTCAAAAGTGCTTGTTATGGTTTAAGTAGCTTACAGTTCTTGTTCCTGACATTAGTTTTTGAAATATCAATTTGCTAAATTGTTTTAACCCAATTTTCTCTTGATTTTATGGAAATTGGGCATTTGGATCTAGAAAATTTAATCTCTATTATTTTGGCTTCTCTTAGTATGAATACAATTTTAATATGTAAAACCCATTACAGTAAGTAATCAAGTGTTCACAGGAGAAGAAATACCCATTTTCAATACTCATGCTCTCCTCTAAATTTATAAAGCCCGAGTATTAGGATTCGTAAAGTTGGACATGGAAAGTGTTTGATATGCAAGCTTTTAATGAGGATTAAGCCACAAGGGAACGAAGGTAAAGTTCCACATGAAGGATAACTTTAAATGGGTTTTATAACCATTTTATGTCATGTTTTAATGTTTCATTTTTATTTTTTTTAAATTGAAACCGCCATCGATATATCGACGCATTGTAAGTGTTGCTCTTCCGACGCCTTATAAGCGTCGATCTTCCGATGCCGTGAACATTTTCCCTTTTCATCGGTGTTGTGACGTTCCATTTTGTTTTAAATTTTTAAATTCCCATCAGTATTGCGACAGTTCTTCCTGGCGTCGGTATTGCGACGCCTCTACAAAGTGTCGGTATTGCGACACTTTGTGAAAGTGTCGATATTGCGACACTTTAATAAGCGTTGAAAGAGCGACGTTGAAACAATCGGACCACATATCGTCAGAATTGCGACAGTTTACAAACGTCAGAAGAGCGACAGTTTATAAACGTCAAAAGAGCGACATTCAAAACATCAAACCGCATATCGTCGAAATTGCGACAGTTTAAAAACATTGGAAGAGTGACGGTTTGGAAAACGTCGGAAGAGCAATGGTTGTTTGGAAACATTGGAAAAAGTGTCGGACTTGCGACACTTTGGAAAAGCATTAGAATTGCGATGTAATGGCTAACCACGTTTTGTCTGGCCTCAAACTGTCGCTCTTGCGACGACTATGTGTCGGAATAGCGACGAAGTGGCCGTCGGAAATTGGGCCAAATTTTCTAGTGACAAGTCGGATGGAGAAAAAAAATTAAACTAAATTAACCTCTCAACTACCCGACCTTTCGACCACCGGACTAGCAAGTCGACATGACTAGGATTTTTTTTATAAATAATCAGAGGGAACTCCCAACCTCAGTATTTCCGGACCTTGAAACTACCCAAACTAATGAAAGCACTTGAATATGGTAGATTCGAGGTCACGATAGAATAAATGAATCGCAAAACAAAAAAACACCTGACTATACAATCATCGCAAAAAGAAAATATTGATTTGTATGTGATATGAATTTCTACATACAAATTGAAAAATTCTCGTTTCAGGTTCAATTGATTATTTGTTAAAACAATAAAAAATTTCCTAGTTCTTTCTTGATTCAGAAAAATAAAAACAGTCGAACTGGTCTGGAGAAATTAATGAACAGGTTTAGTTGCCATTTTTTCTTATTTTAAACAAAATTTTAAGATTTCATAGTGCTTTTCCGAGATGTTGTTTTCTTAAATCTGGTTTGAGGAAACGTCGAATTAATAAAATATAGTACCATTTAAAAAAAAAATAGTGTGAGCATAATCTTATTTTTTGAATTCGTGCATTCAATTTCAAATTTTAAAGAAGGAGAACATATATATTCTGTTACTCTTCACATATGATCAAATGCGGAAAAACCAGTTGACCTCCTAAATGCCCAACCATCCGAATGCCTAATTACTTGACCTAAAGAAAAAAAATGACTATGGTCTAGTCGCAATCAAGATATAAGAAATTAATCATAAAATAACAAAACACCTGACTTCTTGACCGCCCCACCTCCCAACTGTATGATCATCTGAATAAAATGTTATTTTTGTTTATTTGTGTCGAGTGTGCTTTTTAATAAATATTTTCAAAATTTTCCTGTTTGATGTTCAATCGATTACTTTTTAAATCAATAATAATTTCTTAATGCTTTCTTGATTCTTGAAAAAAAACAGTTGGCCTACTTACAAGAAATTAATGCACATGCTCATTTGCAATTTTCATGTTTTCCTAAACAATATTTTAACATTTTAGGCTACTATGCCTACAAGCTCTTTTATTAAGTGTTGTTGGAAGAAAATTTGAATTAAGGAAACACAATACCAATTTCAAAAAACTCTCTCTAATCATAACATCATTTTTTTAGAGATTCTTGAGTTCAATTTCAACTTATAAATTTGCAAAACTTATATATGTTGTATTGGAATTTACAGTTGATAAAATGCCAAAAAAAGGAAACTCTATGGGGGGGAATTTAATATTCTAAGGTATTTTTCCTGCATGTTGTTCTCTTAGATGTTGTTCGAAGAAGAACTAAATTGAGGCAACATAGTAATAGTTTCAAAAAATTATGTGTAAGACTACTGTTATTTTGAATCAACTATGTTTGCAATTATCTACTGGGAAAACTGTGTTGTTTCCAACTCTACTACTAAGCCTCCTTCTCTATTTTACCATTGCTTTGCACTCCTAAGTATTCATCTAACATTGATCCTCCTGCTACTAAATAATGTGGACCCCTATAGAAAGGTAATGATCCATTAGGAGAATGCCTCAATGGACCCTGCCCAAATGTTTGCAACTTTGAGACTAGGGCTTTACATCGACCCACCTCACACCTAGTCCGTATGGTTGCATGCATGGAAAAATATAATCTAATCATATTTTTATTGCTATGAATTCCGTACTGTTGTTTCAACTAATACAATAATGCACCTTATCTCCCTAGATCCTGAATTCTTAACTTCAATATGGTTTTTCCATTTAAAACTAGACTCACTTTGAGTCTCAATCTCCCTGTGGGAAATATCGCTACTCCTCAATCTACCAATATTAATGATGAAAACTCATTTTTTTGTCACTAACCATTGGCTCACTAATCTTCCCACTACCAGACTTCTTTCTCCATTAAGAATTTTGTACATAGGTTCTTATGGATCTGCCCAAAACTAAGGCTCCCTCAACTCTTTCTCTTAACATATCATTTGTTCTTCAATTATCATTGTACATGAGGACTTCAATGACTGGTTCTAATTTGAATCTTGCTCTGATACCATGTAGAAATTACTGTGTAGATTCTAAACTGTTCTTGAAATTTACTAAATCATAAGACTAGAAGCTACTCTACAGATATGCGGAAGCAAATTCACGATTGAGAACATAAATCATTAATATGCATCAATATTCAATGCACATACAAAAATATTTATCTAGGTGAAAGAAACTTCTCAAAACCCCTTACTATCTATATTGAACTAATCAAAGAATCTAGATTAATACAATATTCTCTACTCAACCCACACGTATATCTTCTATCCTCTACCTGACTGACTGAACCTGACTAGTACTTAGCCAAATTTTCAAGCCTCCAAGCTCCTTTTCCTTGCACTGTTATTGGTGGAGTTAGCCTCAGCTTCTAAGGAAATTCCCTTAATTTAATTTCATAATTCCTCTAGTTCCTTCCTCTAACCAATACAATGAACTATACACTCAATTTAGTATATAATTAATTTTACACTTCCTTGGAAATTCCACCAGAACTATGCAATTCAAATTATATACATGCATGAGATAATTTAGGTTGATTAATTAGTTATCTAGATTATCACTGAGTGTGGTTGAAGTTCCATTTCCACAGCTTGAGCTTCCACTAGTTCCTCCAATAGTTAGAACTAGTTTAACTAACCATAACTCAATTTAACTAAATTAAATTGTTATAAATCAAATAAACTCAACCAAGGCTCCTAAAATTTAGAAACCCACTGCACATAATTGAACATCATGCCGCTAACTCGAATTAACTAAGATAGACTACTATTTTTCTTAGGAATTAGCTCAAGTAAATTGAACTTCAACTCATTAACTCAAATTGAGTGTTCTTAACTGACTGACATGAGCCATATCACCTCCGTTAACTCCTCCAAGTTTCCTCCTAATGTGGAATTTCGAATTTCCTTAATTTTAATTAAGGAAAACTAAAAATTGAGACTTTATTGCTGCATTTTCAATAATTCATTACATATTAAAGTGGAATTCCATGTCATCCCCTTTCATATATCCCAACATTTTACAAAGCTGCAACCATTTCAAATTCTTGGGATAATATGTCCCAATATGGCAATATCATGATAGGAAAATAAACATTATGTCCCAGTGGGTTTTCCATCCAGGGATGATGTGGAGAAGGACTAAGGATCAATAGGTTATGAAGCGTATGATGTAAATAATGAGATGTGTGGAGGGAGTGGGCATGCATGCTATTGTGGCCATTCTACATCACATCGACCCTTGTTTCTCTTACACTTTTGAGTGGGGTTGCATGGGAAATATCCAGGGAATTTCTATCCAGATGATGTAGCATAGTAAATTATTGGGGTTACATGTAGAAGAGTACAGAAAGAGTGCACATGGGGAAAGAGGGATCCGCTAATCCATGTCATCCCAGTAGAAAAATTTTAGAAGAAACTAGAGAGACCTCGTTGATATTTCTAAGAAAAAACCTCTAAGATGACATGGGAAACATGGAAGAATGGCATGTTGTCTACATATGGGAGAGGCTAAAAAATAAAAGAGTTTACACATCAATATACCAAGTCACCCTGGCATTACAATATCAACGAAAACCAGAAGGTGCACTTGCTAGAAATTTTGAGATTAAAATTCTGAGAGGATGTGGAGGGCATGGAGAACCAAGATCAATGGAATCATGTATATGAGGGAACCCGTATTACATATGGTATGGGGATGATTCTTTCATGATTTTGAGTTGTCCCGATAATTTTTATAAGTGAAGAAAATGAAATATCCAAGGAGGAATCTCCAAAAGAGAGGTTGTTGACAATAATTCCCTTTCATTAGTGTTACACAGTAATTTGTCACCGTCCCTGCAATCCCCATCTCGCCCATTGGAGGGTCGTTTCTGTGACCAATAAGCAGTGTCATGCCTTGCAAATACCATCATTGCATCCCTTTCCATGAGGACAACATTCCTTCTCTTGATCATTTCCTGAGCAGAGCCCTAAAAACACCTGTTTTTGCATTGGCGCTGGTAGCCCGTTATGTACCCGCGCCAATGGGGGAAAATTAACACTGAGCCCGCGCCACTTGGCGCTCTGTCCCAGTGTTGCACCCGCGCCACTCTGTTTATGGAAATTTTTTTAAAAAAAGAGGCGAAGTTTCGATTACAACAACTTCGTGGATGAGTCATCAGGAGTGGTTTCGCCCGAATAACCACGGCCTTCCTCCTTTGGCCTCTTGTTTCCACCTTATGGGGAACCTCCCAAGGGATAAGGCCTCCCTTCCACTATTGTAGGGATCCCAACCTCCTCCTCTCCTCTATAAATATAGCCTTCATCCATTGATGAAGGGGCTGAAGGGCTGAAAGTCTTGAAGTGCTGAAGCTTTGCATCTCCCTATTTCCCAAGTGCCTTTGTGCTGTAAAGAATCCCTTCTTTCCCTTAAGGCCCATTAAGCAAGGAGACCATTGTTACGAGACTCTGGAGAGGTTTCCCTTTCCTTGGCGAGCTTTGCGAGACGTGGACAACCGGAGACCCGTACGCAGGAGGCTGCGACGTCAGAACTCGGTTGTAACTTCTATTCGTTTATCACTTTAATAGATGACTATGATTATGGTTCCACTCCTTTTGCAATCATGTTAATGCGAGTAATATCTTTTCTGACCGATATTTAGTTACGTATGCCGGTTCCTATGCATGTATCTGTTCGTCTCTTCTGTGTGCAGGTGTTCGTCCACGGAGATCGTGGAAGGATTGTGATCTGCCAGGGCTGAAGGACGGGGGCATCTTCTTCTTCAGATCTAGCGTTGGAATCCAGGTAGGCTCTTATCCCAAGTCTTTCATTTCGTAACTAGAAGCTTGCGTCATAGCATTGTTTGTTTGTTGCTAGACCCCTGCTGGGCTAGTAGGGATCGCCTCTGTCCGCAGAGGGGATTTACCTCCTCAACAAATTGGCGACTCCGCTGGGGAGTCGTCCGGTTTTCCTTGTCTCGTTTATGATTGTTTCGCTTTGATTGTTTTTCCTTGCTTGATGAACCTTCTGGGTTGGATTCTTTCTGTGTTTTGGCTTTTGGTTCAGCCCCCAGAGGATCAGATCTGACCTTTGTTTTTCCGAATTTTCACCTTTTCATAGTTGGCTTGATTGGCGCGGTTTCTAGCCTGACAGTCGCGCCACTTGGCGCAGGTTGCCAGTTTATCACTCGCGCCATCCCCTGTCTGGCGCGGATTACAGCCAGACAGTCGCGCCATTTCCTGTAGGTGGTAGGGTTATCCTTGTTCGGAAGTTTCTTTTGGTCAGTATTTTGCTTCTGGGTTTGTTTTAGATTCAGCTTGAAGTGGGAAGTCTGGTTTTGGTTGGGAGAAATTCTTTGTTTTTTCATTTTTAGGCAGTGGCGCTTGTTGTCAGTTAGCAACCCGCGCCACTTGGCCATTGGCGCTAGTTTTCAAGTAAAAGTCGCGCCAAGTGGCGCTAGTTGTCAATGTACAAGTCGGGCCACTTTCAGGGTGTATGAAAATTGAGTTTTTTTTCCCTTAATCCTTCACTAGTGTGTCTTTCCCCTTGGGTCTTTCCTCTGTATGAGCATAGATTACATTGCTCATTATTTGGAATGTCTTCTTTCTATGATTGTTTGATGTAAAAGGGATGAATGCCTTGTTTTGATTTCATTCTTTGGAAGTCCTCTTTGTGTTTTGTCACCTTTTGAGGAATTTCGTCACAAAGTATTTTGAAACAACGATTGCATTCTTAGTGTTTGTTTACATCTCTTTTGCATTCATCCTTCATTAAGAAGATTTGCGTTTTTTTTAGTTTTCGTCTCATAGTTTGCTTTTCGTTTAAATGCATTAGATCACATTGCATCGAAAAGTGTTTTTGAGATTCATCATTGGACTTAGGTCACATTGTTTAGTGATTGAAAACTAAAAATCGCTCTGATTGCATTCTCTTTTTAAAAGCGTGCATTAAGTAGATTCTCGTTTCATTGAAAAATGCATTGAGTGCATTCTTATAATTTGAAAAGAAAAGGAAATTGTGCATAGATTACAATTGCATAGTTTTCGGAAAAAGAATTTTGCATAGATTACATTGCATAATTCGCTTCGTTGGATGTTTTAGAATACTTTTGGATAGTGAAAGTCACCTAGTTTGGAAAAGTTTCGTTTTCAGTTTTGCTGTTTGTTGCATCATTGTTTGAAGCTCTTCCCTTAACTAGATAGCATTCATCGAATTGAAAAGTTTGCTTTTCTCATATAGTTTTGCATTTAGGAGTCTTTTGAGACACTACATACGGTAGGGCCTGAAAATTGAAACTTAATTGAAGATCAACTGTAAAATTTATTCAATTAACCTAAGGCAGCATTGGAACTTAACGAAACACATTCAGAAGGTCTAGGCTAGAGACGTGTTCCGGCGTCGTTAAACCTAGCAGCTGTCGTTCGCCTGTTGGCTTTAGACAGCGCTAGTACGGACTTGCGCTCCCCATACCGTCGCGTATATAAAGGGAGACCCCCATAGGTTTTCAATCCTTTATCCACAGGAAGCCGAGTCTGCCGCCCTATACCCGTGATACACCGAACACAGCATTCGGGGAGACTACCTGCACGTACGGAAAGTCCTTGGTCGATTTCTGTTTCATTTTTGAAACCAAGGCGTATATTGCAGTTCACGGATATTTGGTACACCCTTTGTGCCTAGTTTTTCCTGAGCAGTCATTTGGTCTTTTCTGACTCCCTAAACTTGAAAAGACCGTCAAGCGCTCGTCCTTTCACGCTTGTATCAACTCTGAAAGAGATAGAGTCATCTTTTTATCGTTTCTCGACTCTTAAAACATGAAACGGTAGAATTTGTTTATTTTCCAATGTGGTAAAATCAATCTCCCACGATAACACACCCATTTAGATATTGCTTGTGACTGTTTGATCGTGTGTCTTAACTCGTTTTCAGCCCGTGTGTGGTTTTGAGTTTGATGGCAACTTTTTCAGAGTTTACCAACCAAGGAATCCCCTCAGAAGGGAATCCTGGTCACTTTCCTCCTTTTGGAAATGTTGGCGCTCCTTATATGGCGACGTTGTCCCTTCCTGGTTTAACGGTTGGGTTGCCTGTTTGGTTGTTCTCAACCTCTGTTGTCCCGAATGTCTCAGTTACTGGTCAATCAGTTCCTCCACCCGAACCACATCATGTTGATTCTAAGGTGGACCTCTCCCCTTCTTCGCCTGTTTCTGAGTCCTCCTCCTCCTCTTCGCCTGGTGAAAGTCTGGATTCAAGTAACCAGGTGGCTAAGAAGAAGAAGAAGAAGACGAAGAAGAAGAAGTCCGATAAGCGAGAGGCTAAATGTACGGCTACTTCCTCCGAGATATCTCCTCTTGATAAACCTTCCAACCCTCCTCGGAAAGTCAAGTTCCCCTGCATGTTGTGCACGGGAGACCATCTTCTTCGAGACTGCCCTGGCATTCCCAAGGTACTCGAAGTATGGTCCAATGGTCGCCCACCGTTGTCTTTGGCTTCTGGGAGTCAGGTTGGGGGCACTGGTAAGGCTCCTAAGAAGCAGGGTAAGATCACCAATCCCTGTAAGTTGTGTGAAGGGCACCATGCTATTCACCTTTGTCCTTATATGGATGAAGCCAAGCGAGTCTTGGACAACCCGACTGTTTCTACACCACGCCTCCCAGCTGGTTATAAACAGCTTTCTTTCAGTCTTCCACCTACTGATCACGTGATTGGTCAAGAGTCATCCTTGGTCGATCCCACTCCCCCAGAAATTCAAATTCACAAATCCGTCGTTGACCAACCATTGGTCGTAGGATCGGTTGAACTGGCCCCGTCTGCGGTACACCAGGTCTTTTCTGTCGAGAGTGGATCTCACACCCCCCATGTCCTTCTGATTTCTTCAGATTCTTCAGATTTGGAGAAAGATTCTCCTGTCCATGTGTTTCAAGAAGCTGCTCCTCCGCCTCCCATGATGGAGGCTCCGGAGGATATCCCTCCCACCTTCGAGATGGAGGTTATGGAGGATGCTCCTTCTTCCGTAACATCAGGGGAAGACCTTCGCATTTCGATGGTAGCCCCTCCGAGTAGTTTGGTCGCTTCCTTTGATTGGAGTCGATTTGCAGGATTCCGCCTTCCGTCTTACGTGCCTTTCGAGATCACAGTACAGGCTCTTGGTCTGGTTGTACCCAGCACCATTATAGACGAAGGTGCCTCTGTTAGTATTCTGTCTTCAACTACCTGGCAAGCTTTCGGTTCGCCGCCGCTTGCGCCTGTTACGCAGAATCTGTTGACATTCAATAGAAGAACCAGTCAACCGTTGGGGATCCTTCCAAGGTTACCCGTTACTTTGGGAGGTAAAACTTTCCATATGGACGTGATGGTTGTTCCAGGCCCCTTGGATTTCAATCTGCTTTTGGGGCGCGATTACACCTATGCCATGGGAGCGCTTGTCTCCTCCCTCTTTCGCGTGATGTGCTTTCCACATGAAGGACGGATCGTGACCATTGATCAGCTTTCGTTCTTTGGTCCTAATGTGGCAACTGGTCCGCCATCACCCCCTCCTGGTTTTTATCCACCTGTTGTATCTGCCCCACCGCAGGTCAACTATGTGGCTACCTACCCCGTGCCTGTGCCCAGTGATGATTCCATCGTGCATCATGTGCTGGGAGCATTGGGTCCTGACTTCCAGGATGTTTCCCTTCCATCAGGAGTGGAACTCTTGGAAGCGATGACTTCTTGTTCATTATGACCAGGTTTGTTGGAGCATAGTTCCTTGTCTTGTGTCAAGCTCCTTAAAAAATGAAACAAGGTTTGTCGGAGCACAGTTCCTGGTCTTGTGTCAAGCTCCCTAAACCATGAAACAAGGTGTTTGAGGATAGTTCTTTTAATGTGTCAACCTCGTTAAAATAATGAAACACGTCCCCGTTCAATTCGAGTCTTTGTTTAGATCTCATAAAATCCCAGTCGAGTCTTTCTCTTGATCTCGTCATTTGAACCTTCACTCCATCTTCCTTTCATATGGACTGAAGCTTGGGGGGCATGTACCTCGAATTGTGTCACCATGCTGGGGGCATGCTTACTTTTTCAAGCATAGTTTGTTTCCGTTTCAATCTTGTGTAAAAATGAAACCGGTTTCAAGCATAGTTTATCTTTGTTTCAAGCTTGTGTAAAAATGAAACCAACTTCAAGCATAGTTTATCTTTGTTTCAAGCTTGTGTAAAAATGAAACCTTGCCCATTTTACCTCTTGTGATGGTCATTTTATCAGCCTGTTTTTACCAGATGAGCCTTGGTTTTCTCACTCCATTGTCACTATCTGCTTGGCCAATCATATGCCTTCACTTGGTTGTTTTACCCGTTCCTGAGGAACCGCTGCTATGAGTGGTCTTGTTAGCCAGCCTCTCGACCTTTATTTGTTCAGAGTAGTTCCACCATTACCGAAACCAGTTGCTACCCTTTATACCACTCGTTCCTCCAGGAGGAGTCATCTTTCAGCTCTTTTCTGACTCTCTAAACATGAAAAGATTGCCGAGGCCCTTGTCGTTTCGATCTCGTTAAAATGGACACGAATCGACATTCACCCGGTATAAGTTTAACCCTTTTTCGGGCCGGGATGGATTGATTACGAAAAAGGAATACCCTAGCCTATCACGACTAGGAGGTTTTCCCGGATATTGTTTTCTACCTTTTCGGATATGGGGAACTATTTACGAAAAGGGACTAGTGGAGTTTTCTTTTTGCTATCTTTTCAAACTCTCTAAACGTGAAAAGACGCCGAGTTCTTCCTTTGTCAGACTCGTTAAACCCTGATGACATTGGATTCCGTCGAAATGACGTTCTCCGAGTTTCTCCTTCCTAGGACTCGTTAAATGCACTAGGATGGATTCGCCCGAAAGGCGGACTTATATGACAAGCATATGGTATCCTCTTCAAGCTTGTGTAAAAATAAAGAGGTACTCACCAAGATGGTGGGGAAAAATGGAACCATCGTCGTTGTCGTCGGCAGTATGTCGCTCTTGAACATGGCACTTGTCTGCATTCGTGTCAGGTTGGGGACATCTCATCTCGATGCTTCACTTTGCCTCCATGGGTTTGGGTAATCTCTTTTGACCTCTCATCTGTTCACTGCCTCGTCACCATGACCTCTGATCCGTTGATGTCAAATACTGCCAAGTCCATTGTCGTGCCGTCAATATGTTCAAGAGAAGTTGACCTCTGCACGTTACAACCTTCCTCTGATTCTCATACGATCCTGATTCACAACAAAAACATCATGTTTCTCTGTCTCGTGTCGATGATGTGGGAAACATTATGGCCCACCTTCGATCAAGGTCACTTCCTGTCGACTTCAACTCATTATCCAGGAAGTTGGTCTAGAGACTCCTTATGGTACCTTGGAGCCTGCATGCCTCAATGGCAGGTTCGTCGCATTCAACGAGAGGTTTACATCATTGGCCTCCGATCGAGTGATTCTGCGGGTGTTCGACATCAACTCATTTATTCGCACGCCGTAGATTGTACCTGTAGTACCTTGAGGACCATTGTCATTATTGGTGGTTTCTCTCGCGTCTGTTAACAGCTTTCATCATTGGCTGGTAATCAGACGATGTTCTTGCATGTTCGACTTCAGCTTACATATTCACATGCTTGAACTTGTACTCTGTTGGGTCGAGATGGAGCGCAAGACCCTGGATTGTGTCTGTTGTAATCCAGGCTGCGATTGTGGATTATTATCATTATGTACATGACTCACCGATTGGATGGCTGCGACCATACCTGAGTCTATTTGTTTGATCTTAGTTGGATGGCTGCGCCCATACCCTGGATCCGGATTGTAACATACTCTGTTTCGGATGGCTGCGTCCATACCACATATATATCATGTACTTGAGATATCATTGAATTCTTCTCACAAGAAGTTCCACGAAGTGGCCCCCCGCTGACATACCGCAGCTACTTCACCCCCCCTCTCTCTCGCCCTGCGTTTAGGGGGTATCTGTTACACAAGAATTTGTCACCGTCCTCGCAATCCTCTCATCTCGCCCATTGAGGGTCGTTTCTGGCATTGAGGGTCGTTTCCGTGACCAATGTTGTCATGCCTTGCAAATACCATCATTGCATCCCTTTCCATGAGGACAACATTCCTTCTTCTGATCATTTCCGGAAAGGCAGCCCCAAAAACACCCGTTTTCGCATCGCGCCCGCCGGTAGCTCATACCCGCGCCTACCTAGGGAAAATTAACACTGAGCCCGCGCCAATTGGCGCTCTGTCCCAGTGTTGTACCCGCGCCACTCTGTTTATGGAAAGTTTTTTAAAAAAGAGGCGAAGTTTCGATTACAACAACTTCGTGGACGAGTCATCAGGAGTGGTTTCGCCTGAATAACCACGGCCTTCCTCCTTTGGCCTCTTGTTTCCACCATATGGGGAACCTCCCAAAGGATAAGGCCTCCCTTCCACTATTGTAGGGATCCCAACCTCCTCCTCTCCTTTATTAATATAGCCTTCATCCATTGATGAAGGGGCTGAAAGGTTGAAGGGCTGATAGTCTTGAAGTGCTGAAGCTTTGCATCTCCCTATTTCCCAAGTGCCTTTGTGCTGTAAAGAATCCCTTCTTTCCCTTAAGGCCCATTAAGCAAGGAGACCATTGTTACGAGACTCTGGAGAGGTTTCCCTTTCCTTGGCGAGCTTTATGAGACGTGGACAACCGGGGACCCGTACGAAGGAGGCTGCGACGTCAGAACTCGGTTGTAACTTCTATTCGTTTATCACTTTAATAGATGACTATGATTATGGTTCCACTCCTTTTGCAATCATGTTAATGCGAGTAATATCTTTTCTGACCGATATTTAGTTACGTATGCTGGTTCCTATGCATGTATCCGTTCGTCTCTTCTGTGTGCAGGTGTTCGTCCACGGAGATCGTGGAAGGATTGTGATCTGCCAGGGCTGAAGGGCGGGGGCATCTTCTTCTTCAGATCTAGCGTTGGAATCCAGGTAGGCTCTTATCCCAAGTCTTTCATTTCGTAACTAGGAGCTTGCGTCATAGCATTGTTTGTTTGTTGCTAGACCCCTGCTGGGCTAGTAGGGATCGCCTCTGTCCGCAGAGGGGATTTACCTCCTCAACAATTAGTTGTTGGGAAAAATTTTGTCTCGCGAATTATATCTTGGAGCTTCCAAGTGGAGACGTGTAATAAATATCCAAGATATAATTTGTAATATGACATAGAAGGTGGGACCCAGTAAGGAGCATGAAATGGAGATGCATGAGTTACACATGTAAGAGATGGAACTGCAAACGAAACCTCACTCATGGGCCTCTAAATTAGACATAAATTAAGGCCCATCTAACCTTTCTTAGGCCCATATACCTTCCTTATGCACATGAAAATATATATTAAATATCTCCTTCTACACTTAATAATGTTTTCTTATGCTTTAATACGTTCTTAGGAAGGTTTAAAGGTAATTTCATATTTGTGCCTAATATTAGTTATTTTTGTAGAATATTGTGGGAATACTGGGCAGATTATGTAGATTTGGAGAAGGAGATAATTTTGGGACTTGCTTCCTGCCACTGGAAGATCAAGATTGAAGAATAAATGTGCACAATGTTAGGAAATTATGGAGAAATATTGGAGATATTCAAGGGCATTATCCACCATCCTTAACTATCAAAGGAAGCCAAGCAAATTGAAGACGAAGTGCACTCAATCTATGGTTTTCATGGTTTCAAAGTGGACTGAATTGCTATGTTCTAGGGAGCTATTGGTAGCTGCCCTTGAGGATAAATAAAGTTTATCAAGAGCTAATTAGTGTCGATTCTGGTCCATTTGAGGCTAGTCCATTCCATTCCATCGTTGTTGATTCGATTCCATTCGGAACTTTTGTTTCAAGCTATTAGGCTTTTGTTGTTTAAGACCTTTGAGATGTAATAAGATTGTATTTTTGTAATGCAATGAGTATTCAGATGAATTTTTATTGATTTATTTATAGAGAGTTGGGCTCGTGGGTTAGGGCCCAAACGATGTGGCTCAGATTCTCTATTGCTATCAATCTTTTCTTTCTTTCATTTAGCTAGTTTTATTTATGATAGTGTCATTGTTGTTTAGCTTGTGCTTTCAGTGTACTACTATAGTTTTTCATTTTCTTATAAGAGTAATATAATAAATGAAAGCTCCAAAATTTGTGGATCGAGCCTTCCCCTCTCATCCCTGGTCATAGAGTTTAAGGAGGGTAGACCTTTCCACGGGCCAAAAATAACTTTTTGTTCATTGTTTCTGAGTTTAGGGAAGAAATTTCATTACTAACTCGAGTCTTTCTTTCATTGTATTATCGTGCATTCATCTATTTTTCGTGCATGGATCAGCAGGGTTGTTGTAGGAATAAGCATCAAGAGTTCCAGAGAAGTTCATCAAGTCGTTCCGCTTCATTTTCCAATTCCTCTCCATCTCTATGTTATGCTTCTGAACCTTTTTGTTGTGCCTCCATTTCCCTCCTTTCTCTCTTCTTATCAGCTGTCACACCCTTTTTATTCACAAAAACCATTAAAATTTTGACCTCCGCCTTTCCTCCTTGAAATTCCTTCTATTGCATTTCGCATCTCGTAGGATCCTCCATGTCCTCATCATCATCTCTATGATTTTCTTTTTCACCTTAATTTTGCTGATTATTAACGAAAATAGTCAAAAATCCTTTAGAAATCAACCTTACCCTTTTCCTTTTAATACTTACCACAATTCCTTTTCGCAATCGCATTTCGCAATATTCATCCGCTTTGTTAACACTTACTGCTCCCAACAGCCGATTGTGAAATTACTGTAGCACTCTGCCACGCCATCCCTATCGCAAATCACATTTCGTAGTTTCTATCCCCTTCGCATTTCACATTTCACAATTTCTATCCCATCACATTTCGCAATCTCTATCCCATCGCATTTTTCATTTCGCTCCTTCTCCTAAAAAACACTTCCACTTCCCCAGCAACATTGCGATATTGCAATGTTATGATATCACATATCACATATCACAATCTCTATCCAATATCTGTTAATACTTACCGCTCATGTCTGCTAATTGTGATATTATTAAAGCGCCCTACCAACAACCCTACCACCCCATCATCCCGTCGCATTTCGCATTTCACAATTTCTATCCCATCGCATTTCTCATTTCACAATTTCTATCCCATCACATTTCACATTTCGCTCCCACTCCCGAACGTCACTTCCACTTCCCCACCAACATTGTGATATTGCGATATCACATATCGCATATCACATTTCCACCCCCCTCTTACAACTCTTCCATCGCATTTTTAATGGCCTCCCTATTCAAATAATGTTTGTGACATAATAAGTTCTAATTAAGTCTAAGCCCCTCTTTCCACCTCCAAGCCTTGTCCCATGTGGTCAAGCCCTCCATTACCACCTTTACCCCCTTTCCCTCCAGACTACAATTAATAATTTTTAAATTAGAATTAAGTCTTGGATAGCTACATGGATAAAATCATGGTAGATAGAGTATAAGATAAGTAGGGCTTGTTTAGCCAATTGGCCAAGTTAAGTGTGATGTAAATTATTTTATTTTCTGCCATTTCTTTTCAAAAAGTTAAATTAGTTTCCTTTCCTTTCATTTCTTTTCAGAAATTTAATTTAGTTTCTTTTCTATCATTTTCTTTCTACAATTTATTTTAGTTTCATTTAAGTGTGATAAACTTCACCGAGAAACCCTAAAAGTAGCACCCTTTCGTAGAGCGAAAGAGGATGACATGAGTAGAATTCATCTGTTGTGTATATAGCACTGTCACCTCCAAGTTTGTATGAACACTGGGTTGATAAAGTAAAGTAGGACATCCCCTGGGAGTTGCAGCACCCTTAGTGCAATACCAGGGCTCACAACGTTTTGGTGTCGTTGGCGGGGAGGTGTCTAGTAGATGTTTTGATTCTATTTTAGCATTCTTTTTTTCTTTCCTTTTTCATGTTGTTTCAGAAATATTGAAAAATACAAAAAAATATGGTTTTCATGCCTCATAGGAGTAGGGATACTCATAATTTTTTTTTTAAATACTTCTCCAATACCAACCCCCCCACTTGACCACGTGGAGAAATAAGAACCACATCACCATACAATTTTGATGGTCGAAGTACATATGAAGAACATCCCTCCATCTTTCCTTCCCAACTTCTATGGTATGAGGACAAAGGATCCAAAAACATTTCTCTTTGAATTTGAGATACTTTTTAGATCTTATGGCTACTTATCACACACTCAAAAACTGATATTGTTTCCTACAACATTGAAGGGTAGAGCTCTTAAATGGTTCATGTGTCTAGGTACTAATTCAATAAGATCATGGAATGATATGCAAAATATATTTCTAGAAAAATATGAAGATCGTGATATTAGAGAAGAAATTTTTACAATGAACCAAGAAGAAGATGAGAGCCTTGTGGATCTAATAGAGAGGCTCATGTATAATGTTAAGAGGGAAAATTTTCATCATTTAGGATTTGAAACACTAAAAACCCTCTTGCTTAGAACAATTAGGGATGAGTGGATTGATCTCCTTAATCTCATGAGTGGAGGAGATGTATACCAATTTTCATTTGATGAAATTTGTGAAACATGCAAGCACATATCAAGAGGAAGGGAAAGAGTAAGTAAATCTGCCTCAACATTGGTAAGGCAAGATGAACTTGGAAATTTCCTTGAAAACTTTAAAACAAAAATTATTAGCAATCTAAGTGAACAAGTAGAAATGTTAAGAATGAAAAATGAGTAAAAAGAAGATGCTGATATTTTTGCTATCCATGCAGAATCATATGCTACTAACTATTGTTCTTCCCCAGATTTAAAAAAATTTACCAAGAAGACAATGGAGCAAGACAATCACCAAAGAGGATATGTTATGTAACTCCAAGGAGAGCTTGGTAGTCAAGTCAACTTGATATGATGCAAGGACCTACTTCACAATGTCAAGCTTATTGAAATCCAACTCAAACTAATTGGGACACACTCCTTCCTTGGCAACCTTGGCCATCTCAACCTCAAACCTAATCTTGGTAACATGGTTGGAAAGGACCTTATTGGAAAAATCCACAACATCCTCAATATTTCCCTCAATATCCTCAATACCCAACTCCATTCTATCCTTACCATCCACCTCCACCACAACCACAGCCTCAACCATATCTATCTCATATATCCACCCCCACACAACTACCTATACCAACATTTCCAAACCCACACCATGAAGTATCTCAGCCCACTTACATGTTGACATACAACACTTCCAAACATCTCCTCTTGATCTAGATGGCATTCATCTTAGTTCAAGAAAGATATTGCAAAGAAGAGATTTTCTTAATGTCATTAAAGGAAAACATCAAGAAGAATAATATCCAAATGAGGAGATCAAAAGATCAAGGGCTTCACTTGATGAAGAGCCAACATCAGAATTAGATGTTGAGAAAATTTCCTCATGTTTACCAACATTTCCTCCATGTGTTCAAGAGAACAATCAGCAAAAAGAGGAATATTTGAATGTCATAATAGGAGAGGACATCCAAGGTGATCCAACTCAGCAAGTGGACCAGGGTCATCACAACTATATTGACATATGCTTCCAAACAATCGTTAAGTTACAACAACATGCTCGTCTCCAACATTACTTGGTACAATCCCGAGCAAATAAATTAATCTCTCATATTTAGGTACATGTCAAAGCATGTATTCCAAGTGTGCACCTAATTTTATCTATCTTCCTAATGTGTACATGGCTTCATTAGAATTATTCCTATACTTGAAAAATGTTTTTCTTTTGAAGTAGAGTAGGAAAGTGAAAAAGAAAAAAAGGGAAAAAGAACAAAATCTCAGGTAAAAACCTCTTTTGAGGTGTCTAAGATTGGATCACTGATTAAGAACCTCCGTGAGGTAGTAATTAGGTTGAAAAAAAAAAGAGAAAAAAAAATATCCTAGTTGAAAACCTCCTTTGAGGCGCCTACGCAGACCTACTAGTGGAAAACCTCATTGAGGTAGCTAGTAGCCCTTAAAAAAAAATTGCATCTCTCCATGTATCTCTCTTTAATGAATGCAATGCTCTCCAACCTTTGCAAGCAGAAAAACAACAAGTTGGCACAAAACTAAAATTTGGTCAACACCCTGGTCAAAGGTAGTCAACCTTAGAGTTCCTCCTCTAGTGCTTAGAAGCTCCAAAAAGACATCAAGAAAATTATCACATGAAACTTCAGAGAAGATTCAAAACCATCGAAGACAGCTTCAACAGGCATATTAGAAGCTTCAATATCACCTACAAAAATAAATCAATGGTAAGGTTCCGGTATGCAATCATATAACCCTTTCTTTGAATCTATTTTAGCTTAAGAAAACATTAAAAAGTGTGAGAAGGAAAAAAAAATTTATAGCCAAAATTAGTAGTAGAGCAACCTCGGCCTTATCTAGCAACTAGCCTCAGATTTTCCACTAATAAGAGGAACAAGGAAAAAGTAAAAAGGAATTGAGAAAGGGGGTAGTAAGTAGTTCATTGTAATGGAAGACAAGGAGTGCCAAGGGGTAACCAAGGGTGAACTCAATTAACAGAAAAAGAAATATGAGTTTATTTTGCACACAATAAGAAAAAAAAAGGAAAAAGGAGAACAAAATAGAAAAATTAAATAAAATATGGACCCACCACCTCTTGCCATGCAAAATACAAATTTTATCAAGGCATCTGAGGACCTCCATGCAACACCCACAAGAATAAATGCAAGAATAATAACAAGAAGATTAGTAGGGGGGGCAGTGCATGGGCCAATAAATAGAAAATGAAATAATCCAGCATGCAGAAAGAACCATAAGGCAAGTATGATGAACAGGTTGCTCAGAGGATGAGAAACAATATCAATAGGGGGTGATGATGGGCCTCTAAATTAGCATAAATTAAGGCCCATCTAACCTTTCTTAGGCCCATCTACCTTCCTTATGCACATGAAAAGATATATTAAATCTCTCCTTCTGCACTTTTCTTATACTTTAATATGTTCTTAGGAAGGTTTAAGGGTAATTTCATATTTGTGACTAACATTGGTTATTTTTGTAGAATATTGTGAGAATATTGGGCAGATTATGCAGATTTGGAGAAGGAGATAATTTAGGGACTTGATCCCTGCCACTAAAATATCAAGATTTAAGAATAAATTAGCACAAAGTTAAGAAATTATGGATAAATATTGGAGCAATTCAAGGGGTTTTTCCTCCCTCCTTAACTATCGAAGGCAACCAAGAAAACTAAAGACAAAGTGCACTCAATCTATGGTTTACTTGGAGTCAAAGTGGACTCAATCACTATGTTCTAGGGAGCTGTTGGTAGTTGCCCTTGAAGATAAATAAAGATGATCAAGAGATAATTAGGGTCAATTCTGTTCCATTCGAGATCATTCCATTCCATCCCAGTCGATTCGATTCCATTTAGAAATTTTGCTACAAGTTATTAGGATTTTTTTGTTTAAGACCTTCAGGATGTAATAAGATTGTATTTTTGTAATGCAGTGAGTATTCTGATGACTTTTCATTGATCTAGTTCCAGAGAGCTAGGCTCATGGGTTAGGGCCCAACCGATGTGCCTTAGCTTCTCTATTGTTATCATTCTTTTCTTTTGGTCATTTAACTAGTTTTATTTCTCATAGTTTCATTGTTGTTTACTTTTTTCTTTCAATGTGCTGTTGTAGTTTTTCATTTTCTTATGAGTAATAGAATAGAGGAAAACTCCAATAGTTGTGGATTGAGCATTTGCCTCTCATTTGTGGTCATAGAGTTTGAGGAGGGTAGACCTTCCCATGGGCCAAAAATCACTTTCTGTTCACCGTTTCTGAGTTTAGGGAGGAAATTCCATTACGAGCCTGAGTCTTTCTTTGATAGTATTATTGCACATTCATCTATTTTCTGTGCATGGATTAGCGATGTTATTTGCAAGAATAAGCATAAAAAAATTTAGATAATTTCATTAAGTCATTTCTCTTCATTTTCCAATTCCTCTCTTTCTTTGTGTTATGCTTTTCAACCTTGCTGTTGTGCCTCCATTTCCCTCCTTTTTCTCTTCTTATCAGCTGCCGCACCCTTTTTATTCACAAAAACCAATAAAATTTTGACCTCCTCCTTTCCTCCTCAAAATTCCCATTGTCGCACTCTGCATCTCTCAGGATCCTCCATATCCTTCCTTTTTCGTTCATCATCATCTCTGCAATTTTCTTTTTCAGCTTACCTTTTCCGATTATTAACGAAAACAGTCGAAAATTCTTTAGAAATTGACCTTACCTTTTTCCCTTTAAGACTTACCACAATTCCTTTTTGCAATCGCATTCCACAATCTTCATCCGCTTCATTAACATTTACCACTCCCAAATGTCAATTACAACATTACTGTAGCACTCTGCCACGTCATCCCTATCACAGTCACATTTTGAAGTTTTTATCCCCATCGCATTTCTTATTTTTCAATTTCTATCCCATCACATTTCGCATTTTTCAATTTCTATCCCATCGCATTTCACATTTCGCTCTCGCTCCTGAACATCACATCCACTTCCCCACCAACATTGCGATATTGTGATATTGCGATATCGCATATCGCATTCTCTATCCGCTCTCCGTCAATACTTAACGCTCTTTTCCGCTAACTGCAATATTATTATAGTGCTCTGCCACCGGCCCTACCACCTCGTCATCGCGTCGCATTTCACATTTCACAATTTCTATCCCATCACATTTATCATTTCACTCTCACTCTCGAACAACACTTCCACTTCCCCACCAACATTGCGATGTTGCGATATCGCATATTGCATATTTCATTTCCACCCCCTGTTACAACTCCGCCATCGCACTTTTAAAGCCCTCACTCTCCAAAGAATTTTTGTGACATAATAAATTTTAATAAATTCTAAACCCCTCTTTCCACCTCTAAGCCTTGTCCAATTGGTTAAGCCCTCCATTAGCACCTTTTCCCCCTTTCCCTCTGGACTGCAATCAACACTTTTTCAATTAGAATTAAGTCATGGATAATTGCATGGATGAAGTATGGTAGACATAGAATAATATAAATAGGGTGTTTTTAGCCAATTGATCAGGTTAAGTGTGATTTAAATTAGTTTCTTTTCTGCCATTTCTTTTCAGCAAGTTTAATTAGTTTCCTTTCCATCATTTCATTTCTACACTTTAAATTAGTTTCTTTTCTGCCATTTATTTTTAGCAAGTTCAATTGGTTTCCTTTCCTGTCATTTATTTTCAGATATTTAATTTAGTTTCCTTTATTTCATTTCCTTTCTACAATTTATTTTAGTTTCATTGAAGTGTGACAGACTTCACTGAGAAACCCCAGAAGTAGTACCCTTTCATATAGCGAAAGAGGATTCCATGAGTAGAATGCATTTGTTGTGTATATAGCATTATCACCTCCAAGTTTTTACGAACCCTAGTTTGATAAAGTAAAGTAGGACATCCCCTGGATGTTTCAGCACTCTTGGTGCAATACCAAGGCTCACCACTTTTTTGCATCGTTTTTGGGGAGGTGTCTAGTAGATGCTTTGATTCTGTTTTAGCATTCTTTTATGCTTTCCTTTTTCATGTTGTTTTTGAAATATTGAAAAATGCAAAAAACAATCTGATTTTCACACCTCATAGCAGTAGGGATACTCATAAATTTTTTAAAAATACTTCTCCAATACCAACCCCCCCCCCCCCCTCCCCGCACTTCACCACATGGTGCAGTAAGAACCACATCACCATACACTTTTGAAGGTAGAAGAGATGGATGAATATTATGAAAATGAATAATATTTTATCGAGTTTCCCATTCAAGATATGGACAGGGATGTACATATGAAGAACATCCCTCCATGTTTCCTTCCCAACTTCCATGGTATGGGGACAAAGGATCTGGAAACATTTCTCTTTGAATTTGAGATACTTTGTAGATCTTATGGCTACTTATCACACACTCAAAATTTGTGATTGTTTCCTGCAACATTGAAGGACAGATCTCTTAAATGATTAGGTAATAATTCAATAAGATCATGGAATGATATGCAAAAGATATTTCTAGAAAAATATAAAGATCATGACCTTAGAGAAGAAATTTTTAGAATGAACCAAGAAGAATATGAGAGCCTTGAGGATCTAATAGAGAGGTTCATGTATAATTTTAAGAGGGAAAATTTGCATCATTTAGGATTTTACACACTAAAAGCCCTCTTAGAAAAAGTAGGGATGAGAAGATTGATCTCCTTAATCTCATGAGTGGAGGAGATGTATGCTAATTGTCATTTGAAGAAAATTTTGAAACATGCAAGCACATATCATAAGGAAGGGAAAGAGTGAGTAAATCTACCTCAACATTGGTAGGGCAAGATGAACCTGGAAATTTTCTTGACAACTTTAAAACAGAAATTCTTAGTAATCTAAGTGAACAAGTAGAAATGTTAAGAATGAAAAATGAGAATAAAATAAGATGCTGATATTTTTGTTATCCATGCAGAGTCATATGCTACTAATTATTGTTCATCATTCCCCAGGTTTAAAGAAGTTTACCAAGAAGACAATGGAGCAAGGAAATCACCAAAGAATCTATGTTATGTAGCTCCAAGGAGACTTTGCAACCTATTCAACTTGATATGATGCAAGGACCTACTTCACAATTTCAAGCTTATTCACATCCATCTTAAAATAATTGGGACACACTCCCTCCTTAGAAACCTTGGCCATCTGAACCTCAAACCTAATCTTGGAAACATGGTTGGCAAGGACCTTATTGGGAAAATCCACAACACCCTCCATATTTCCTGAAATATCCACCATACCTTACTCCACGCTATCCATACCATCCATGTCCACCAAAACCACATCCTAAACGATATCCATCTCATATATCCACCCCCACTCAACTACATGTACCACGATTTCCAAACCCACACCATGAAGTATCTCAACCCACTTACAATGCTGACGTACAACACGTCCCAACATCTCCTCTTGATCTAGATGGTATTCATCTTAGTTCAAGAAAGGTATTGCAAAGAAGATATTTTCTTAATGTTATTAAAGGACAACATCAAGAAGAAGAATATACAAATGAGGAGATCAAAATATCAAGGCTTGCACTTGATGAAGAGCCGGCATCAGAATCATATGTTGAGAAGGTTTCCTCATGTTTACCGGCATTTCCTCCATGTGTTCAAGAGAACAATTAGAAAAAAGAGGAAGATTTGAATGTCATAATAGAAGAGGACATCCAAGGTGATCCAACTCAGCAAGTGGATGAGGGGCATCACAACGATACTGACATATGGTTCCAAATAGTCAATAAGTTACAGTGACACGCTCTTCTCCAACAATACTTGATATAATCCCAGTCAAAGAAATTCATCTCTCATATTCAGGTACATGTCAAAGTATGTATTCCAAGTGTGCACCTGATTTTATCTGTCATATTGAGGTGTAAATGGCTCCATTGGAAGTATTCCTATTCTTCAAAAATGTTTTGTTTTTTCAAGTAGAGTAGGAAAGTGAAAAAGAAAAAAGAAAGAAAAAAGGGGAAAAAGAATAAAATCTCAAGTGAAAACCTCTTTTGAGGCAGATGAGATTGGCTCACTAATTGAAAAAGTCCATGAGGTGTTCATTGGGTTGAAAAAAAATAAAAAAAAAATAACCTAGGTGAAAACCTCCTTTGAGGCGCCTAGGCAGACCTACTAGTGGAAAACCTCATTGAGGCAGCTAATAGGCCTTAAAAAAAAATGCATTTATCCATGTATCTCTCTCTAATGAATGTAGGTGCTCTCCAACCTTTGCAATCAGAAAAAAAACAAGTTGACACAAAAATAAAATTTGGTCAACACCCAGTTCAAAGGTAGTCAAACTTGGAATTCCACCTCCTGTGCTCAGAAGCTCCAAAAATACCTCAAGCAGATTATCACATGCAGCTTTAGAGAAGCTTTAGAACCATCGAAGACAACTTCAACATCCATATCAACAGCTTCAATATCACATGCAAAAACAAATCAATGGTAAGGCTCATGTATGCAATCATCTAACCCTTTCTTCGAATCTAGTTTAGCTTAAGAAAACATTAAAAAGTGTGAGAAGGAAAGTTTTTTTATATAGAAAAAATCAGTGGCAGTGAAACCTCAGCCTTATCTAACAACTAGCCTCACTTTTTCCACCAAGAAGAGGAACAAGACAAAAGTAAAAAGGACTTGAGAAAGGGGGTAGTAAGCAGTTCATTGCAATGGAAGACAAGGAGTGCCAAGAGGTAACCAACGGTGAACTTAGTTAACAGAAAAAGAACTTTGAGTTTATTTTGCATGCAATAAGAAAAAAAAGTAAAAAAGAGAACAAAATAGAAAAACTAAATAAAAGGTGGACCCACCACCCCTTGGCATGAAAAATACAAATTTACTTAAGGAATATAAGGACCTCCATGCAGCATCCACAAGAATAAATGCAAGAATAATAGAAAGAAGATTAGCAAGGGGAGAAACACATGGGCCAATAAACAAAAAATGAAATAAGCTAGCAAGTAGAAAGAACCATAAGGCAAGGAGGATGAAAAATTTGCTCAGAGGATGAGCAACAGTTTCAGTAGGGGGGTGATGATGGGCATCTAAATTAGACATAAATTAAGGCCCATCTAACCTTTCTTAGGCCCATCTACCTTCCTTATGCTCATGAAAAAATTATTAAATATCTTCTTCTGCACTTAATAATGTTTTCTTATGCTTTATTATGTTCTTAGGAAGGTTTAAAGGTAATTGAATGTTTGTGCCTAATATTGGTTATTTTTGTAGAATATTGTGAGAATATTGGGCACATTATGCTAATTTGGAGAAGGGGATAATTTAGGTACTTGCTCCCCACCACTGGAAGATCAATATTTAAGAATAAATGAGCACAATGTCAGGAAATTGTGGAGAAATATTGGAGAGATTCAAGGGGGTTTTCCACCCTCCTTAACTATCAAAGGTCGCCAAGAAAACTGAAGACGAAGTACACTCAATCTATGGTTTACTTGGAGTCAAAGTGGACTCAATCACTATGTTCTAGGGAGTTGTTGGTAGCTGCCCTTGAGGATAATTAAAACCAATAAAGAGCTAATTAGGGTCGATTCCAGTCCAATTGAGGCCAGTCCATTCCATTCTGGGCAGTTCAATTCCACTTGGAACTTTTTCTCCAAGTTATTAGGATTTTTTTGTTTAAGACCTTCGAGATGTAATAATACTGTACTTTTGTAATGAAATTGTTAAAGACACACATGGTGGGTGAGAAAGTAAAACACACACATAGAAAGATAGGCATTCGTTATTCATATTATTCACCATAGATGTCTATTTATGTTACATTGGTGTGACCCTTGGATTCATCTTCCAAGGTCACTTGGAATCCTTTGTGATTGTTTGGCTTCCACACCTACCCATGGAGTATTAGGTGTCCAACATTCCCCCCCCCCCCGCCTCCCTTTAATCCGAAGGGGTATGTGTGAGTCCAAGAAGACAGTTGTAATACAAATCTGCAAAGTATGCATGGTAGCACTTAGGATGAATTAGCTCTCTAAAATGTTGGCATAAAGAGGTGGTTTAAGGATGACCACCAACACTGGAATGCAATGCTTATTGCAGTTCTCGAAACTCTTTCAAATCTAGAAAGAAGTTGAGTGCTTCTGCTAGAGGAAGTGTCCCTCATATTTGAAGAGGGATACCTTCAACCTAAAAGAAGGGAAGTATACAACCTATGATGGTTTAAGGATGACCACCAACACTGGAATGCTTAATGCATTTCCTGGAACTCTTCCAAAGCTAGCAAGAAGCTGAAGTCTTTTGCTAGAGGAAGTGTTCTAAAAGAGGAATAATATCAACCTCACATAGATGGTTTAAGGGATGTCCACCAACCAAAGCAATGCTCATAGGCATCCGTGTCTCTGGCTACAACTCTGAATCTAGAATGACGAGTTGTGGCTGAGGCTCACTTGAACTTCTATGTCTCTGGCTACAAATTTGAATCTGGAATGAGAGATTGTGGCTCAGGCTCGCTTGATGTGGCTTTGAAGCTTGTAGATGACCACCATTTCCCCACCTGTCAAGTACAAGGTGATATGATGGCAAAAACTCAACTTCTATTTTGTTCAATATTCGAGAACAAGTTCTAACATGTGACTTAAACATCTTCTTGGTTGTTGATGCCCATTACCAAGAAGCGATCCATCCAAGATGAATCTTTATTCTTGTAGGAGGCTTGTTTCTAAAGAATCTGTGTGAAAAATGGGTGTGTCGACCACAGTGCTTACATGGGTGAAGATCAAAACAATGATCTTTCATATGGCCAACTCGATCACAGTGTTCACATTTTTCAATCTGTTGTTGTTGCTGTGGAAGAGGAGCAGGATTTGGAACAGCTGAAAGTGAACTGTCATGAAGAAATCTGACACTCTGAAACTGTATGGGCTTGGAGTAGTCTGGAATATGAAAGGACAACTCCTTGTCATATCCAAGACCTGTTTGGTGCTTGTTGTGGACAAGCTCTTCCCATGGTATAATGATGGGCTTGGGAAGTGAAAACTGAGCTGTTGCATCTGCATGTAAATCTGCTCTTCTACAAGGAACTGAATGTGAATTAACTGCAAGATTACTGACTTGTCGTTTATGAGAATCTCTTTCAATTTTCTGAACAGAAACAAGTTTAGAATGATGACTCCGCTACTGTAATTCTTCTTGTTGTAGCTGAGATTCAAGCTGCAGAAAATCAATCTTTTCTTGTGCATGATGCAAGCAAGTCTGTATATCAAAGAGAGTGTCTTTACTGATTTGGATTGTGTCATCAACAATGGATTGTATCAAATTTTCCAAGGATTGTACTACTTCATAAAATTTTTCCATTTTCCAAACAACTCAAGCTCAAGAAATAAAGGGTTTTGGCTTCAACCGATAATGCACCCGTTTATAATGTAAACAAATTGTGAATATTCTTCAATTTGGTTTCAACCAATCCTCCTCAAAATTGCTGCTATAATGTTAGAGGTAAATATTTAATCTAAAATGTCCACAAGCAAATGAATCCTTTAGCTACAAGCACCCAAATTCTCCAACAAGTTCCACTCGACCCCTCTGAGAAGAAATTATGCTACAACATGGAGAATGTGGCTCAGTGATGAAATGAACTATGGAATAATACAATCATATGGGCCAGTGCATTAGGCTTCCTCTGCAAGTTTTATCAGTCACAAAATTGTACGCAGCCTCCTAAATGTTGCACAAACTCTTCCTATAAGTTCTCTACTAATATACAAATGATGTCAGCCTCTGTTTGTATCTTTTATGTTGTTGGCACCCCTGGCTAAATTCATGGGTATCTAGAAATCTAACCCTCAATCTAACTGAAGTAGGAATTTGACTTCAAATTTGAAAGATTATCCTTTAAAATTAAACCTCCAATTCTAAAAATGCTTGGCCCTTTTTGTGATAAAATTATGAAAATTATGCATTGTGAAACCCACAAACTAACTTATTCTATTCAAAAATTGGGCATACGGTGAATTTAAATAAGAGTATTAACCTTGTAATAAATTTCTGAAGATGGCACACCAAACTGCTACAACATTATGACAATGGAAGCTCTCTAGAATACACACGAACAATTTTCAAACCGATAAGAGAAACCAGACCTGATGATTCCATAATTCGGCCTTCTATAACAAGCTGCTATAGCACTGGTTTAGGAACTCGATCCAAACCAAACCCACCTTTGAAACTAGCTGTAAACATAAATTAAATAGCTCTCCTATTTGATGAAATAAACCTCCTTAAGAGATGACAGAAATCAGCTCCAGGTATGAGAAATTCAAACTGAAAATGGGGAGAATCTAGCCCTCTCCTTGATGGACACACGGTTTGAATTCGACACTACAACTCAAGGCATATTTGTCTCTTGAACCCACTTGGTCTCTTTGGTTTGGAGCTATATAAATTTCAGCCCTCTCATGGAAATGGCTCGGCCCTCAAAACAGTAAGAAATCGACCTCCTCCTTAACTGAAGATGATTGCAAATTCGTCCCTTAAGCTGGTTACCAGAGTATCAATCAATTCATCCTTCTTGAAATCAATAATTTGGCATGCAAATCACTAGCTTGGCTTCTTCAACAAACACGAACCTCTTGGCACAATAAAATGCAACTCTTCCTAAGTACTTGTGGTCTTCTCGGCACAATGAAATCTAGATTTGCAAACACGAATTCCTCTTTTAAATTGATAACTCGGCCTCTAATGATGTATCAAGTAACTCGGCCTCTAATGGATTGTTCAACCTCTTGATCTTGAATGGTTTTGACCTGGGTATGGCAGAGAATGTGTCCCCTCAATTTTATACAACTCGTGCTTGGATTTTAGGCTCCGAGAACTGAAACTCAGATATGCCTTCCATGCCGGAGCCAATTGATGACCGCCACTCCGCCAAGTGTCCCAATTAGTCTCTTTGGGGTTTAACGCACCAGCAAAAATATTTACCAAAATAGGAGGTAGCGCATAAGCACACGAAAGAACAAAAATCACTCCAAGGAAGTACACAGAAAGCTGAGGATGGTAGGAATGGAAGAGAAATCAAACATAGACCAGGCCAATTCGAACAAAGAAAGGGATAATCTCTGTCTATAGATCATGGATTCAGTCCTCTAAGAATTGATCTCCAATAGTGAATGATTCAGCCACCAGAATAGGCTACTCGGCCATAACAAACAACAATTTTCAAAACAATGCTACACTTCATCCGCACACTGCGTTGTTTGTGCACACGGTCTCACAATGTCATGGTGCATACCACTAAAACGTAAGCCACAAGCAAAGATTAATTAAAGCACAGCCATTACCACGACATTACAGCAATGAAATGCAACACTCTATCATCGAATTGGTTCTGTTGAGAATAGATGGTGAGTCTCTGAGCTGAACGTGGTTGAATGTTCTGACCAATAATGTGCAAAGGTGGGAGGTTGGAGCATATGTTGGGAGATGGTAGAGATTTCACTAATGCAACATAGGCCAGTGCTATTCAAAAGTTTAAAGGGGACCTCTAAACTCAAAGCTCTGATACCATGTTAAAGACACACATGATGGGTGAGAAAGTAAAACACAAACATAAAAAGATAGGCATTCGTTATTCATATTATTCACCATAGATGTCTATTTATGTTACATTGGTGTGACCCTTGGATTCATCTTCCAAGGTCACTTGGACTCCTTTGTGACTGTTTTCCTTCCACACCTACCCATAGAGGATTAGGTGTCCAACATAAATTAGTATTCAGATGACTTTTTATTGATCTAGTTCCATAGAGTTGGCCTCGTGGGTTAGGGACCAACCCTGTGCCTTAGATTCTCTGCCGTTATCATTCTTTTCTTTTTGTCATATAGCTAGTTTTATTTCTGATAGTTTCATTTCTATTTAGTTTTTTATTTCAGTGTGCTATTGTGGTTTTTCACTTTATTATGAGAGTAATATAATAGAGGAAAACTCCAAAAGATGTGTATCGAGCCTTCCCCTCTCATCTCTGGTCATAGAGTTTGACGAGGGTAGACCTTCCCATGGGCCAAAAATTACTTTATGTTCATTGTTTCTGAGTTTAGGGAAGAAATTTCATTACTAGTCTGAGTATTTCTTTCACTGTATTATCACACATTCATGTATTTTTCATGCATGGATCAACAGTGTTGTTTGCAGGAATAAGCATCAAAATCTCCAAAGAAGTTCGTTAAGTCGTTTTGCTTCATTTTTCAATTCCTCTCCATCTCTGTGTTATGCTTCTCATCCTTATTTTTGCGCCTCCATTTCCCTCCCTTTTCTCTTCTTATCAACTGCCACACCCTTTTTATTCACAAAACCATTAAAATTTTGACCTCTTCCTTTCCTCCTCGAAATTCCCGCTATCACATTTCACATCTCGCAATATCCTCCATCTCATTCCTTTTTCATTCATTAGCATCTCTGCGATTTTATTTTTCACCTTACCTTTGCCAATTATTAACAAAAATAGTTGAAAATCCTTTAGAAATCATTCTTACCCTTTTCCCTTTAAGACTTACCACAATTCCTTTTTGCAATCTTCATCCACTTGATTAAGACTTACTGCTCCCAACCGCCGATTGTGACATTACTGTAGAAATCTGCCACATCATCCCTATCGTAAATTTTATTTCCAAGTTTCTATCCCATCGCATTTCGTATTTCACAATTTCTATCCCATCACATTTCAAATTTCATAATTTCTATCCCATTGCATTTCACATTTCGCAATTTCTATCCAATCGCATTTCATAAATTCTATCCCATCGCATTTCACATTTCGCTACCAGTCCTGAACAACACTTCCACTTCCCCACCAACATTGCGATATTGCGATATCGCATATCGCACTCTTTTCTTCTCTTCATTAATAATTACCACTTTTGTCTGCCGATTGCGATATTTTTAATGCACTCTGCCATCGGCCCTACCACCTTGTCATCCTGTCGCATTTCACATTTCGCAATTTCTATCCCATTGCATTTCGCATTTCACAGTTTCTATCCTATCGCATTTAGAATTTTGAAATTTCTATCCCATCACATTTTGCATTTCGCTCCCACTCCCAAACAACACTTCCACTTCCCCACCAGCATTGCGATATTTTGATATCACATATCACATTAGGGGAATTTTGAGGTCTAAAATGGGCCTCCTAAGGAAATTATAAAATAATAGCGGAAATAATAAAATAATATGTGATTACATCATCAAATTTTGGAGGGAAGAAAAGAAAAAACTACTTTTTCAACTCTTATTTTCAACTTATCTCCTGAAATGTTTACTCAAATTTCAAGCAGGAATACTCCTTGGATGCAAACTTTAATTCCTCATCCAAGGAGTACCCATGTTGTGTACTTTCTATGGACCCGCGACTATAAGAAAAATGAGAAATACATGAAAAATGTGATTGCAATCACATTTTTTAATGTATTTCTCATTTTTCATGTCAAATGGTCCATCGAAAGTATCCAACATGGGTAATTTTTGGATGAGGAATTAAATTTTGCATCCAAAGAGTACTCCTTATTGACATTTGAGCAAAAATGTTGAGAGATAAGTTGAAAATACAAGTTGAAAAAGTAGCTTTGTTATTTTATTATTATTTACTCTTTTTACCCTTTTACTTAAAAAATGGTGAATCATCCCCCATGGTTGACATCATCATCTTGAATCCTATTGGTTCTTATAAAGTTTATTTTGGTTGTAAATTTTTCTCAAGAGGCCCATTTTAGACCTCAAAATTCCCCTAATGGCATATCGCATTTCCACCCTCCTCTTACAACTCTGCCCTCGCACTTTTAAAGGCCTCCCTCTCCAAAGCATGTTTGCAACATAATAATATTTAATACAGTCTAAACCCCTCTTTCCACCTCTAAGCCTTGTCCCATGTGGTTAAGCCCTCCATTAGCACCTTTACCCCCTTTCCCTCCGGACAGCAATCAACACTTTTTCCATTACAATTAAGTCATTTATAACGACATGGATGAAGCACGGTAGATAGAGCATAAGATAAGTATGGTGTGTTTATACAATTGGCCAAGTTAAGTGTGATTTAAATTAGTTTCTTTTCTTCCATTTCCTTTCAGCAAGTTAAATTAGTTTCCTTTCTGTCATTTCCTTTCTACAATTTAAATTAATTTCTTTTCTGCCATTTATTTTCAGAAAGGTAAATTAGTTTCCTTTACTTTCCTTTCATTTCAAAAATTTAATTTAGTTTCCTTTCTGTCATTTCTTTTCTATAATTTATTTTAGTTTCGTTGAAGTGTGACAGACTTCACCAAGAAACCCTAGAAGTAGCACCCTTTCGTAGAGTGAAAGAGGATGACTTGAGTAAAATGCATATGTTTTGTATATAGCACTATCACCTCCAAATTTGTACGAACCCTGGTTTGATAAAGTAAAGTAGGGAATCCCCTAGGAGTTGCAACACTCTTGGTGCAATACCAAGGCTCACCATGTTTTTGCGTCATTGACGGGGAGGTGTCTAGTAGATGCTTTGATTCTATTTTAGCATTATTTTCTGCTTTATTTTTTCATGTTGTTTCGAAATATTGAAAAATAGAAAAAAAAATGATTTTCATGCCTCATAGGAGTAGGGATACTCAGAAAATTTTAAAAAATACTTCTCCAATACCAACCCCCCCCCCCCTTGACCACGTGATGTAGTAAGAACCACATCACCATACACTTTTGAAGGTAGAAGAGATGGACAAATATTATGACAATGAAGAAGATCTTATTGGGTTTCACATTCAAGATATGGACATGAATGTACATATGAAGAACAACCCTACATCTTTCCTTCCCAACTTCCATGGTATGAGGACAAATGATCCAAAAACAGTTCTCTTTGAATTTGAGATACTTTGTAGATCTTATGGCTACTTATCACACAATCAAAAACTGGGATTTTTTCCTGCAACATTGACGGATATATCTCTTAAATGATTCGCCAATCTAGGTACTAATTTAGTGAGATCATGGAATGATATGCAAAATATATTTCTAGAAAAATATAAATATCGTGATCTTAGAGAGGAAATTTTTAGAATGAACCAAGAAGAATATGAGAGCCTTGAGGATCTAATAGAGAGGTTCATGTATAATGTTAAGAGGGAAAAATTGCATCTTTTAGGATTTGACACACTAAAAACCCTCTTAGAAAAATTATGGTTGAGCGGATTGATCTCCTTAATCTCATGAGTGGAGGAGATGTATACCAATTTTCATTTGAAGAAATTTGTGAAACATGCAAGTGAATATCACGAGGAAGAGAAAGAGTAAGTAAATTTGCCTCAGAATTGGTAAGGTAATATGAACCTCGAAATTTTCTTGACAACTTTAAAACAAAAATTATTAGCAATCTAAGTGAACAAGTAGAAATGTTAAGAATGAAAAATGAGCAAAAAGAAGATGCTGATATTTTTTTTATCCATGCAGAATCATATGCTACTAGCTGTTTTTCATTTTTCCCGAGGTTTAAGGAATATTACCAAGAAGACAATGGAGCAAGGCAATCACCGAAGAAGTTATGTTATGTAGCTTCAAGGAGACCTTGGCAGCCTAGTCAACTTGATATGATGCAGGGACCTACTTCCCAATGTCAAGATTATTCACATCCATTTTTGAATAATTGAGACACGCTCCCTCCTTAGAAAACTTGGCCATCTCAGCCTGAAACCAAATCTTGGAAACATGGTTGGCAAGGACCTTATTGGGAAAATCCACAATGCCCTCAATATTTCCCTCAATATCCTCCATACCCAACTCCATGTTATCCCTTCCATCCACCTCGACCACAACCACAACCTCAAACATATCCATCTCATATATCCACCCCCACTCAACTACCTATACCACCATTTCCAAAGCCACACCATGAATTATCTCAGCCCACTTACAGTGTTGATGTAAAACACTTCCAAACATCTCCTCTTGATCTAGAACATATTCATCTTAGTTCAAGAAAGGTATTGCAAAGAAGATATTTTCTTAATGTCATTAAAGGAAAACATCAAGAAGAAGAAGATCCAAATGAGGAGATCAAAAGATAAAGGGCTGCAATTGATGAAGAGTGGGCATCAGAAGCAAATGTTGAGAAAGTTTCCTCATGTTTACCATCAATTCCTCCATGTGTTCAAGAGAACAATAAAAAAAAAAAAAGAGGAAGATTTGAATATCATAATAGAAGAGGACATCCAAGGTGATCCAACTCAGCAAGTGGACCAGGGGCATCACAACTATATTAATAAATGGTTCCAAACAGTGATTAAGTTTCAGTAACACACTCTTCTCCAACAGTATTTGATACAATCCCAAGAAAATAAATTCATCTCTCATATTCAGGTACATGTCAAAGCATGTATTCCAAGTGTGCACCTGATTTTATCTATCATATTGATGTGTACATGGCTCCATTGGAAGTATTCCTATACTTGAAAAAGGTTTTGTTTTTTCAAGTAAAGTAGGAAAGTGAAAAAGAAAAAAAAAATGAAAAAAGGGGAAAAAGAATAAAATCTTAGGTGAAAAACTCTTTTGAGGCATCTGAGATTGGCTCACTTGTTGAAAACCTCCATGATCCGGTCACTAGGTTGAAAAAAAAAATAAAATAAAAAATATCCTAGGTGAAAACCTCCTTTGAGGCACCTAGGCAGACCTACTAGTGGAAAACCTCATTGAGGTAGCTAGTAGGCCTTAAAAAAAAATTCATTTCTCCATGTATCTCTCTCTAATGAATGCTGGTAGTCTCCAACCTTTGCAATCAGAAAAATAGCAAGTTGGCACAAAAATAAATTTTGGTCAACACCCTGGTCAAAGGTAGTCAAACTTGGACTTCCTCCTCCTATGCTTAGAAGATCCAAAAGGACCTCATAAGATTATCACATGCAGCTTCAAAGAAACTTCACAACCATCGAAGAAAGCTTCAACAACCATATCAGCAGCTTCAATATCACCTGAAAAAACAAGTCAATGGTAAGGCCCAGGTATGCAATTATGTAACCCTTTCATCGAATCTTTTTAGCTTTAGAAAAAATTAAAAATTGTGAGAAGGAAATTTTATAGCCAAAATCAATAGCAGAGCAACCTCAACCGTATCTAGAAATTAGCCTCACTATTTCCACCAATAAGAGGAACCAGACAAAAGTAAAAAGGACTTGAGAAAAGGGGTAGTAAGCAATTCATTGTAATGGAAGACAAGCAGTGCCAAGGGGTAACCAAGGGTGAACTCAGTTAACAGAAAAAAGAACTTTGAGTTTATTTTTCATGCAATAAGAAAAAAAATAAAAAAAATAAAAGGTGGACCCACCACCTATTGGTATGAAAAATACAAATTTTATTAAGGCATCTGAGGACCTCTATGCATCACCCACAAGAAGAAATGCAAGAAGAATATCAAGAATATTAGCAAGGGGAGCAGCGCATGGGCCAATAAACAGAAAATGAAATAAGCCAGCATGTAGAAAGAACCATAAGGCAAGGAGGATGAACATGTTTCTCAGAGGATAAGAAACAATTTCAGTAGGGGGGTGATGATGGGCCTCTAATTAGACATAAATTAAGGCCCATCTAACCTCTCTTAGTCCCATCTACCTTCCTTATCCACATGAAAAGATATATTAAATCTCTCTTTCTACACTTAATAATGTTTTCTCATGCTTTAATATGTTCTTAGGAAGGTTTAAAGGTAATTTCATATTTGTGCCTAATATTGGTTATTTTTGTAGAATATTAGGCATATTATGCAGATTTAGAGAAGGAGATAATTTAGGGACTTGGCCCCTAACACTAAAATATCAATATTGAAGAATAAATTAGCACAGTGTCAGGAAATTATGGATAAATCTTGGATATATTCAAGGGGCTTTTCCACCCTGCTTAACTATCAAAGGAAGCTAATCAAACTAAAGACGAAGTGCACTCAATCTATGGTTTACTTGGATTCAAAGTGGAAAAAATCACTATGTTCTAGGGAGTTGTTGGTAGCTTTCCTTGAGGATAAATAAATTTGATCAAGAGCTAATTAAGGTCGATTCTGGTCCATTCGCGGCCAATCCATTGCATTCCATTCCATCCGGGTCGATTCAATTCCATTCATAACTTTTGTTGCAAGCTATTAGGATTTTTTTGTTTAATACCTTCGGGATGTAATAAGACTATATTTTTGTAATGAAATGAGTATTAAGATGAATTTTTATTGATCTAGTTCTAAAGAGTTGGGTTCGTGGGTTAGGGCCCACCCCATGTTCCTCAGCTTCTCTGTTGTTATCATTCTTTTCTTTCTGTCATTTAGTTAGTTTTATTTCTGATAGTTTCATTGTTGTTTAGTTTTTTCTTTTAGTTTGCTACTGTAGTTTTTCATTTTCTTATGAGAGTAATAGAATAGAGCAAAACTCCAAAAAATTTGGATCGATCCTTCCCCTCTCATCTCTGTTCATAGAGTTCGAGGAGGGTAGACCTTCCCACTGGCTAAAAATTACTTTTTGTTCATTGTTTCTGAGTTTAGGGAAGAAATTCCATTACAAGTCTGAGTCTTTCTTTCACTATATTATCTCGCATTCATATATTTTTTGTGCATGGATCAGCAGGGTTGGTTGCAGGAATCAGCATCAAAAGTTCCATAGAAGTTCATTAAGTCATTCCACTTCATTTTCAAATTCCTCTCCATCTTTGTGTTATGCTTCTCAACCTTGATGTTGCGCCTCCATTTCTCTTCTTATCAGCTACCATGCCCCTTTTATTCACAAAAAACATTAAAATTTTGACCTCCGCCTTTCCTCGAAATTTCCACTAGCGCATATCACATCTCATAGGATCCTCCATCTCCTTCCTTTGTCATTCATCAGCATCTCTGTGATTTTCTTTTTCACCTTACCTTTGATGATTATTAACGAAAACAGTCGAAAATCCTTTAGAAATAGAGCTTACCCTTTTCTCTTTAATACTTTCCGCAATTCCTTTTCGCAATCGCATTCTGCAACCTTCATCCAATTTTTTAACACTTACCGCTATCGACCTCCAATTGTGACATTACTATAGCACTCTGCCATGTCATCCCTATCACAAATCGCATTTCGCAGTTTCTATCCCCGTCACATTTCGTTTTCTGAAATTTCTATCCCATCGCATTTTGCATTTCGCTCCCGCTCCTGAACAACATTTCCACTTCCCCACCAACATTGTGATATTGCGATATCTCAACGCATATCACAATCTCTATCCTCTCTCTGTTAATACTTACCGCCCCTGTCTGCCGATTATGATATTATTAAAGCGCTCTACCACCAGCCCTCCACCCCGTCATCCCATCTCATTTCACATTTCACAACTTCTATCCCATCTTATTTCACATTTCACAATTTCTATCCCATCGCATTTCGCAATTCACTCCCACTCCCAAACAACACTTCCACTTCCCCCTCGGAATTGGGATATTGTGATATTGCGATATCTCATATCGTATATCGCATTTCCACCCCCTCTTACAACTCCGCCATCACACTTTTAAAGGCCTCCCTCTCCAAAGCATTTTTACGACATAATAAGTTTTAATAAAGTATAAACCCCTCTTTCCACCTCTAAGCCTTGTCCCATGTGGTTAAGCCCTCCATTAGCACCTTTACCCTCTTTCCCTCCAAACTGCAATCAACACTTTTTCAATTAGAATTAAGTCATGGATAGTTGCATGGATAGAAGCATGGTAGATAGAGCATAAGATAGCTAGGGTGTGTTTAGCCGATTGGCCCAGTTAAGTGTGATTTAAATTAGTTTCATTTTTTTCCATTTCTTTTCAGCAAGTTAAATTAGTTTCATTTCCGTTATTTCATTTCTACAATTTAAATTAGTTTCTTTTCTGCCATTTATTTTCAGCAAGTTAAATTATTTTCCTCTCCTGTCATTTATATTCAGAAATTTAATTTGGTTTCCTTTCTGCGATTTATTTTGGTTTCATTGAAATGTGACAGACTTCACCTAGAAACCCTAGAAGTAGCACCCTTTCATAGAGCGGAAGAGGATGACATGAGTATAATGCATCTATTGTGTATATAGCATTGTCACCTCTAATTTTGTATGAACCCTGGGTTGAAAAAGTAAAGTAGGGTAGCCCCTGGGAGTTGCATCACTCTTGGTGCAATACTAGGGCTCACCAATCACCTCATCCCATGTTCCCTGGTGAAAAGAAAGGAAGGAGCTACTTAAACTGCCAAGGTATTACGTTAAGGATGAGTGGAAATAACCTATGTGAAGGAGGATTTTAAAAGCATACTCTAGAAGCATCCCACCTTTTTCTTAATGTTTCCACTCTTGTCTCTTTTGTACTTAGGATTTTTACAGAAAATCTCTTTTCTACTTCCCTTTTTCAACATGCATTTATCTTCAGTTATGCTTATCATTCACCCCCACCCAACATAACATTTCTCCAGTCATGTTATATCCTACTGGTAGTTATTCCTCTTGGAATCTTTGGGAATCATCAAAGTTTATACCTGTGAAAATTGTCACCTTTTTGTTTTCTGCTACTTAGGACTCAACCAGTTTAATAATTTTCTGATAGCAAAGTAGTGTGACTACTAATATGTTGGTTCACATAATATTTCCCAAATTTTTTTTTTTTTTAATTATACATGATTATTTACATCTTTCATTCAAAATGTTTAACTTTTGTCTTGGCCCCACGACGAGTGTCTCTAAATTAAATATTTCCAATTAGACATAAAACAATAAAGTCTCACAAAAGTAATTGTAACATGGGTATTACATCTAAGAAGATAACATTTTAACATGTGTATATTCCAAATGAAGATGATGTCAGGATTGTTTCCAATAAGGTTAATACTATTACTCAAAAGAAAAAGAAATAAGAGAAACAAAAAATGGCTATGTGTAAGGATGATTCCATTCTTATTAATTAAGAAGATATTGTTGACTTAGATGAATTTATCTCCTTCAATTCATAAAATGAAGAAAATATAATTTTTTTTGTGGTGAAGAAACCATGCTTAGTTCAGAAAATCATAGTGAAATTTCTAAGGATAACAGGGAAATCATAACACCATGTGTTGATCTAGAGGACAATATTATCAACGCAATAGAAGATGCCATTTGGAATCGATTGAGGAAGAAAACTTGGTTGATGGGGGCCATAGATTTAATTTTAATTTGAAGTAAATTTATAGACCCAAGGAAAGGAGAAATACCAAATTAGAAGGACATGCCCCTTGTATATTCACAACTTGAAAATGTTGATTACGTATAATCCATCTACACATGTGGTTCTTGTTGACACAATGGAGGTTTCTGGCAAGGATACATTTTATATATCAAAATGTTTTGATTAGAAATATTATGTGACTGGAGGTAATAATTTTGTAAAGGATATAAGAGAAGTAATGCAATAATATACTAATAAGCCAAGCTTTGAAATAGTTAAATGTATCATTTATGTTGGTTTAATAAATGGATAAATAAAGTTATTGGCATGGGATAATAACACAAATAATGAGTATATGGTTTCTATGTATTTCATTTAAAGGGTGATATTTATACATAATGAATTTCAAGAACTATGTGATGGGGAAAAATCAAAGTTTGATGCAATATTTTGAAATCAATATTGTTTGGAAATAGGCTTCCCAATTTCTGAGAAAAATGCAAAAGGAAATTTTTGCAAAGGAAGTGATGCATTTAGAGTTGTATATAACTACTTTTAATTGGAATTTATAATTGGGTAGACATGGTATTTTCTAGATGAGATCTTCAAAATGTGGGAGAATATTGGTATAAAAAACTAGAATGTTATAAGGTCTAAATACATAACAGGTGGCACCAATGATGTAGGTCTTGAAATCAAGAATCCACTAGATGATATCACTGTAAAATGTTGGTGATCGATGCAAGGAGTAAATTATGAAACACTTGTCATAACAATATTATTATTTATAATATTAGGATCATTATCATTATCATTAGAAGAAATGTCCTATGAATTTTGAAAGTAAGTTTTTTGAGTTAATTTTATTTATGTTAGGAATATGATTTATATTTCACTTGAACATATTCTCTTTTGAATAATTTATTAAATATATCATTATAAAATTATTTATTATATTCATTTAGTCACAAGGTTTATATGCAGATACAAGTACAAATGTTTAAGATGTTGAATGAAGAGTTGGGATGTTGTTAGACTATACTATCCATATTCAAGCTCTACAACAATGGGAAAGCTATTTTTTCTTGCATAAATAAAGATATAGTTATCTCTTATCATTCATTTTATTTATTTATGAGTTAACTTATTTCTAATATTTTACTTATGGATATATAATATATGTTTGTTTATTTCATTGAATATTTCGATGGGGAGTATAAATGGAGTGCAAGAGAGCTTCAAAAGTTATTATAAGGAGAAGACACTATTTCACTTAACAAGATAGCATAAGGAACTACATTTTTTATTTTGAATTTGTTTGTGATCAAACGTTTCTAAATTTTCTCAATTTGTTTCCACTGCATCTCAGTTGTGTTGTTTTCCCATAGTTCACAACCGTAAAGAATCATCGAAATCACTAGAAACCCAAAAAGAGTTAGAGTGGTTTTCTAGTCCCACAACTAAGCCTCTCTACACCTATTTTGAAGAGCATAAAATGCTTTCCAACCCCCCAAAGTTCATTTCTTTCTACAACCATCCCAACTTAAATTTCTATTGAAGTCAATTCTGAGGTATTTGTAGTCTACATCTTATTCCAGAATGTTTCCTTCAAAGTAGAACTTATGTTGGTTATGCTTTATTTTGTTAGAGAAAATCACTACCTCCGTTTTGCTAATATTGAATTGCATCCCCACCCTTCTAAAAAAATTCTCAAGGGAACGTAAGTGATCTTGCAAACCAAGAGTCGATTTAGCAATCAATATAAGGTCATCTACGTATAAAATAAGCCTTATAATGAACGTTCCCAAATGGATACCGTCACCTCGTTACAAATTTAGTCACTCTTCAATCTTATCAATATATAAACCAAAAAGGGTAGGACACAATGGGAAACCTTGCTTGACCCCGATATCGCTTCTTAAAATTTCATAAATGCCTGCTAAAGTTCTAATTTTGACTTTCAGCTCTTCATACAGCCTATGCACAGCTGCTCTCAAATGCCTGGGAACCTCGAGTTCCTCCATTCTATGCCAAAGCTTATCCCTACAAACCGTGTCAAAGGCTTTTCTGAAATCAATAAAGAAACAAAAAACTTCTTCCTTTTTTTCCCGAACTTTTTCAATAACGTTCCTTAAAGTTATACAATGATCAACTGTGGAATGTTCAGGTCGAAAACCTGCTTTCCCTTTAGCACATTTATCTCTCTCTTCTTCCCACTTGCTGATTTTATTTTCTAACATGCTTCCAAAATAACTTTACAAACAAGGGGTTTATCATTATGGGTCTACAATTGGATGGATTATTGATGTCACCACTCTTGAAAAGAGGTATTTCCATACTAGTTGTCCAATATTTCGGGAACCCCTATTGAATGATGTTGTTGAAAATTTTTGTGATGTGAGGTGAAAGAAATTTTAAGCCCCACTTTAGATACTCTGATTGGAGTCTGGCTAAGTCTTTTTCTTTTCCAGCACCCAACTTCTTGACACCCATCTCTACCTCTTGCACCATGAAGATTTATGTGTCTGTGTCAACCAAGGGAGGAGGGTCAACCTTGGGATCCTGCTCATAGATTTGTCTTGCATAGTCAAACCATTTATAAGTTGTAATGTTGTTTTCAGTTTGCACCTTTTTCAGTTGGAGCTCATTCCAAAATAATTTGGGGTTATTTTTCCAAAGGAATATTAGTTCTTCTCTCCTCGAAACCATGAAATCAACCTTTTTCTTTCTTAATATCTTCTTGTAAGCTTTGATCTTTATGTTATCCTTTTCTGATCCCTTCGACATTTTCCTTGCATTTTTTCATTCATCGTCAAACCAAGAATTAACCAGAAAGCAATTTGTTTCAGACTTCTTAATTTTTTCTCCTTTGCACTCAACAAGTGTGCTTTGAATTAAATGTGTTAATTCATGACTATGAAGGCCATGAAATGAGATTTCCTCCTTCTCAAAGAGCCTCTCTAGCATTATTTTGAAGGTACTACAATTCTCTAGAGTCAGAATAATTTTGTCCTTTGGGGGATTTTTTTGAACACACTGAGTTTTTGACCCTAATTGCTTCTTTTTGGTCCAAGGGAAACTTAAATAAACTAGATTGTGATATGATTTTGAGTCCAAAATTTGATCTCCAATCAACACTTCATTTTATCACACAAATTATTATGCTAGAAAATTGCATAATCTACTACACTTGCTCCATTGTAAGTATTGCAAGTGAAATTACTGTACTTTTCCCATCTATTCCAACCATTACAAATGACTAAATCGAAAGCCCCACATAGCATAAGAAATTTTTATCCAAAGAGATTTCTGCCTTTATCCTATGAATTTCATTCCCACTGATGATAACTCCTTTACAAGAAAGAATGCTAGCTTGTTCACCTACAATTCTAGCATTGAAATCCCCCACTTTAAGGACTTCACCTCGCTGAGAATATATTGAAATATCTTCTTTTATGCCTGCAAATGGATCTTTGTGGTCGAGGCCTCTACTTTTTTATATTTTTGAAACTTGCGGAACAAAATAGCATGTTGCAATTATGATGTGATTTCCATTTTCTCATATTTAAGCCAGAAAAATTGCGATTTGGGTCTTCTTTTTCTAGATGAATGAAATGACCTTCGTTTTCTCTCACTAATGCCATGATACCCCTATGCCCTTTGCCATTCCCTATTTCCTTAATCCACAATGCTATTTTCCAGTACCCTTCAAACAAAGGTGCCTTGCACCCTTCATGATCATGTGTTTCTACGAGGCAAATTATGTGTCTACCTTCCGCAATAGGCCCTAACCCAGGTCCTCACCTCCAAGGGTAACCGCTGCAGTTCCAATAGACTAATCTTAAAGAAACCTAGGTATGACTTGATTGCTATTTTTTTTGACATGCAAGACACATAGTTGAGTCTTTTTCCCTGCTTGCCCGTACTGACCTTGCTTCCTCATTTCTTGCTGAAGAGTTTGTTGCATCTTCTTTGTTATCATTTTGCTACCTTATTTTCGAAGGAGGTCCAAATTTCACTATCACATATTTACCTTTATAAATCCATTATCTCTTTCCCTCATCTCTTGCTGCCCTAACTTTTGTCATTTCATCCCTCCTTTCCTCTGGTTGTCTTACAGTTAAATCTTCTTCTAGAAAAAACTGATAACCCCTTAAGAGTTGCTTCTCTCTTAGAATGATATCTTTATCACGCAAGCTAGGCATGATGACTTTTATGGGCCTGGCTCTCTCATCGTTAAGCTTACCTACTCTTCATGCTTGGCATATTTGTCCTTGCAATTGCAGCTTGTCTTTCAAGAAGTCTCTTGCAAGGTAAAGAGTACATTCATTTTTCGCATAATGTTTCACCTGTTTAATAATTTATTTTTTCCCAATCATGTATTTCCTTGCTTTCTCAATCTTGCATGTTGTCAACCTGAATTTTGTTTTCTCCTTCCCTCTTAGTAGAATTGCTAATAACATGAGCCGAGGTTTTGGAGAGTTTTGTGGAATCTCTTTTCCTTTATTCTTTTGATGTCTCTTCATGGTTGTCTATTTGGGAAACTAATTTCCCCTTATCCTGGGATGGTTTCACATTCATCACCTCTGTATTCTCCACTACAAATTTCTTCATGTTTTTCACCTCCACCTTCATGCATTGCCATTTTGTCTTCCCTATCAAGAGGGCTTCCTTCATAACATAGTTGCTTTCTGCTAAAGCCTCGTTTTCAATTGTCTTTATATGGATTGTACAATCTCTTTCCTGCTCTTTAGATTCTACTACCTCCAACCTCGTTTTTACATATAACAGTTCTTTCACATAAAAATTAGATGACCAAGTGAGAGGCATGGATGTGGGACTATATAAGGCAGAATCATCGCTGACTTTTCCTTTTCCTTTGGACTTTTTGTTTCCACATGCTTGCAAAGAGGACTTGTTTAAATGATGTTTCTTGCTAAGGACTTGAGCAGTTTCCCTTTGAGACATTTTTTTCCTTGTCTACTCCCATTTTAGATGAGCTAGTCATCGTTTTAAAATGCCACGATATTGTTTGGCATTGACCCAAACCCACTTCCCAGCTTTGGTTGATGAGTCAATTTTCACTTTCCCTATATCATTTGTTTCCATGGGTTTTGAAGTTTCTGGTCTCATTATCATGATGATATTAAGGGAAATCAAAGCCTCTGTCCAAAACTAACCCTACAGAAACGATTTCAACACTGAATTTCTGTCGAAAATTTGAACTTTAGTGAAATAAGCCAAATCACCAGGTAATGAGAAACATCCATAGGAAGGCATGGCGAGCTTTGCACACACTTACGGCACATAACATTACTGCAAAGAATATCGTCCTGCAATACCCGAGCAACATTTTTAGACCATCACAACATTCAAATATTCAATACATTTATGAACGTGAATAATTGAGCTATATTCAAATTCAACATAGACCATAATTCCTCATGTGATCAGATTTATCAATGTAGAAGAGGGTGTTTCCTATGCAGAGACTTAACCAAGCCCTCCTCACTAGTTTGTATTATTTAAAAAAAAAATAGTCATGTGATAGGAAACATGATTCTCTACTTTCGTCACAGATCACAAACCCACATGAATTTCAATTTCAAACGTCAATAGAATGGAAAGAGTTTCACTAGATTTTTTATGTACGGATGCCAAACCTTAATGGCGAAACAGGTTTACATCGAGCCGAGCTCAAATTCGCTGAAAGCCCTTACACCCAGCTAAAAGGCCTTGCACCCATCAAGGAGACATTGAACAATTCATCAAGAAGGCATTGAACGATAAGATTTTTAACTTCAAAATGTTAATTATTTTTAAAAAAATGTACGGTTTACCTAAAGAATTATGAAAAACATTAAATTATAAGTGAGTTTTTATATATATTGTGAAAAGATTATATAAATTTTTAATAATATAATATGTTTTGAAAGCAAATTCGGATATATATTAAATTTTTTTTAATATATTTAGTAAATGTATTTATTTATTTATTTTTTAATTTTTTTAATATATTTAATAATTTTTTTTTTATTTAACTAAGTAAATCAAGAAGTGAAAAATTAAATTAAAATTAAAATAAATGAAAAGTGAAATAAAAATAAAAATACCAAAAATTGTTAGGAAACATTAAAAATGTTTTAGGAAATATATATATATATATATATATATATATATATATAGTCATGTCCAAGAATTATACCCAAATAGGGTGGGGAATTGAACATGAGAGTTAACATCTAGGAGTACCTTAACAATACACTTGATCACCATCTATCCAAGACCTCGTGGACTCTTGTTTGTCTTTAATATTATATTTATTTCATATTTGATTTTTTATTTTTGATTTTTATTTTATATTTTTTTTTTGTCAGATTTTAATTTTAATTATATATTTTAATTTATGTTTTTTGTTTTTTATTTTTTTAATATATATATTTGTTTCCTTTTTAATTTTTTTTTTAATTTAAATTTTATTGTTTGGATTTTTCAAATTTTTTTAATTTATGCTTTTAATTTAAAAAATAATAATTTACTATGTTCAAAATTTTCTTAACATATTTTAAAAGATAATTTATTTGGTTTTAAGCATAAGGATATATATATATATATATATATATATATATATATATATATATATATATATATATATATATATATATATATATATATATATATATATGCTTTAAAAAACCAAATAGTAGAAAGCATTTGAAATTATCTTGTTTTTGGAATATATATATATATATATATATATATATATATATATATATATATTTTCTTCCTCTGCTTGAAACCAAATAAATTATCTTTGAAAACATGTTAAGAAAATTTTAAGCATAGTAAATTATTATTTTTTAAATTAAAAAAAAATTGAAAAAATCCAAACAATAAAATTTAAATTATAAAAAAAAAATTAAAAAGGAAACAAATATATATATTTAAAAAAAAAAAAAAAAAAAAAAAACGTAAATTAAAATATATAATTAAAATTAAAATCTAACCCAAAAAAATAAAAAATAAAAATAAAAAATAAAAAATCAAATATGAAATAAATATAATATTAAAGACAAACAAGAGTCCACGAGGTCTTGGACAGATGGTGATCGAGTGTGTTGTTAAGGCACTCCTAGATGTTAAGTCACATGTTCAATTCCCCACCCTATTTGGGTATAATTCTTGGACATGACTATGATGTAGCCTCTCCAATGTCAAACTTTAAAAAAAAAAAAAAAAAGACAAACAAGAGTTGGAAACCCGCATGCAACAAGTATAACAACAAATATTCATAGAGGTGTGCTTCGAGGCTTTTCTTTTGGAAGAATGGCAGCTAGTAAATAATATAGAACAAAGATGAACACATGAGCATACCCTATGAAAACAAAATCTTATGAGAATGGCTAAAAGAAGGAAAGCATAGTACTAAATTTTTGCACAAGACCATGATCAAGCATAGGAACCATAATAGAATATTCTCTATAAAATACATATATGGTCAATCATTGTTGCAACATAAATAAATAAAGGAGGAATTGGTATCAGATTTCAAAGAGATGCTCACAGAGCCAAACATTAACGCATAATAAGTTATTCATAGGATTACCTCTCACATCCCTTGATTTGTCAATCAAGACCAAAATGAAGGTTCAATGAGAGAAATATATTTCTCATAAGTAAAAGAGGTGGTGATGGTGAAGCCACTAAACAAGGTCATAAGACCAGATGGATTCACAACAAACTTATTTCAGACCTACTGAAAGTTCATAGGTCTTGAAGTTCATGCTTTAGTGGAGAAACATCTACAAACCCAAAAGGCATGGACTATAATTAATGCTACTCTCACAACTCTAATACTCAATATAGGTAGATTGAAAAAATCCAATGGTTTCCACCCAATTGCATTATGTAATTTCATTTATAAGATTATCTTTTTTGTTATTATCAACCGTTTAAAACGCTTTCTTAACAATATCATATCCCTAGAAAAAATTGGGTTTGTTGAACGGCGGAAAATATTGGACGATATTGTTACAACGCATGAAGCCATCCATTATTTAAGACAATCCAAAATGTTTGGCATGCTAATAAAGTTCAGCCTCTCTAAAGCCTATGATAGATTAAGCTAAGATTATTTTTTTTAAAGTTTTTTTGCCTTTGGATTCCTTCCGGAATGGTTTTCCTATATTAAATCATTGATCTTAACATTTTTCTATTTAATTTTGTTGAATGGTTCACCATACACACCCTTCAATTTTTCAGGTGGCCTTCATCAAGCATATTTGATCTCCCCCTTTCTTTTCATTCTGGTAGCGGAATGTTTGGGTAGATACCTCAAGATTTTTGGCAATCAGAATATCATAAAATGGATTAGAATCTTTGGTGAGGATATCCCTGTTACCCACTAACAATTGTTTGGTGATATTTTTCTCTTTTGCCAAGCCTCTTTAAGAGAGGTGCATATGTTGAAATCCATCCTTTCCGATTTTATGCAAGCCTCTGGAACATTGATTAATGAAGAAAAATATAATGTTTTTTTCAATAATGTTATCCTATGTTTTAGGTCTACCTTTCTTGCACTCTTGTATTCAATATCAGTACTCTACCAACAAATTACCTGGGAGTCCCTTTGGTGGTAAAATATTTAAAAACTACTTATTGGCAAGGAGTGCTTTACATAATCTATAATAAACTAAAGGGATGGTATTTTATATCTTTTAACTTACCAAGCCCTATAGTGTTGATAAATTTTTTACTCTAAGGCATACCTTAATACTTGCTATCAATGTTAGCAACTCCTAAATCTGGTAGTAATGAGCTTACCTCTATATTCAGTATTTTTTATGGAGAGGAGCTCACAATGTTGGGAAGTTAGGTTTAGTAGCATGGAAAAAAACATGTACCCCAAAACCTGTTGGAGGATCAGGGCTTCAGGATCCGGATGTGCTAAATAAATTTATGTGGGGGAAACTATGGTGGTGATGGCTTCAAGGTGGGACTAAATTATGGAAATAGATTCAAAACAAAAATATATTCCTAACCTCTCACAATTAGATAAATTAAGAAAAACAAGCTTCCCTTGGAGCTCGTTGATTTATAATCTATCCCAATCAAAAAAATATTTGATTCAATTGCATTCTTTCTGGAAGATTAGAGATGGATGCATGACCCAATTTTGGAAAGATTCTTGGAAACAATTTCCAAACTTGGGTTGTAGGGAAAAGTTGAGGGAAATGATTGCATACAAATTGATGTAGCAATGCTAAAACGTAGCTGACTTCTGGAAACCACAAGTAGGATAGGAAAAATGGTGTATCTAGAAAAATCAAGTCGATTGGCCAAATGCCCCCAAACAGGCTCAATGGCCTACTATGGCAGAAGAATTTCAAAATTGAAGGATTCATGTGGATCATGCTCGTGATATGACAATGGGGATATTAATCAAGGGGAATTTTTAAATTAATGGATGTTGCACTCTATTGGTTGACCATAAAAAACTCCATTAAGAGTTGTTATGGATGGAAATATGGAAATGTAAACTATAGTCCAAAGATGTGTTATTTCTCTATTTAGTAATACAGTGGAAGCTATTGACATGGGATTAGATCCTATAGAATGGATTCCAATTCCTTCTTTCTACTCTTTATGTTCCTAACAAGAAGAAATGACAGAGCACTTTACACATACTTGTTTCTTTTTAGTATCTATTTGGGAATAAGAAATGGGATCTTTCAACACTCTAATCGATTGCTAAATAGTATTGTTGAGACCATGGAAAAAAAATGAACAATTTCTTTTCTATCCTAGTGGTTAACGTGCTTGGGAGCGTTTTACGGGTTTCAAAATGTGGAGTATTTTGAAAGAACAAAAAAAAAGGAATTTTGGAGACCAACATATGTTTGTAGAAAATGTTTGGAAAATTATAAAGAAAAACATATGAGAAACCATCCTAGCCGAGTCTTGGTATCAAGGGGACTGGAAAGAACCTCCTTGAGAAATCCTTATCATGGAACAATTAGACATCTCCCCATCCATTTTGTCGCTAGCCTCTATTAAACCTATGAAGCCTCAGTTTTCTTCTTTGTCCACATATACTCCCCCCATTGAGGGATTCATTAAACTTAGTTTAATGAAGCTTCAGAAAGGAACCCCATGATAATAGGTTTTGAAGGGATTTTGAGATTATGAGATCACCAATTACTCCTGATCTAAGCAGTTGATTACAACAAAAACAAAAACAATGAAGAAGCATTTTTGGCTTTAGAAAGAGGTCTACAAATAATTGCCTTAATAGGTATGGAAAAGCTTCAAATTCATGGTGACTCCTAGTTGTTCATAAGGACAGCATACAATCATCTTCAAAGTAGTCATATTTACAAACTATCAAAGAATTAATGTCTTATTAATATGATTTCATGAGTTAAAACTTTGTTGTTATCTTCCAATTATATTATTACATCGTAAAACGTGAGAGCTAGAAATAAGGTAGCGAATTTCTTGGCTAATATCGGGTGCAACTAGAGAGGCCTCAAATTAGATCTAGGTTGGCCTCCGGACACATAGTATGAATGGCAGGAATAGTTTTAGCATATGCTAGAAGGAGACGAAAATGATGTATAAAGAGAGGCTACCAATGAATGAAAAATTGCCTTGATGGGGGAGCATCCCATGAGAATATGGTGGATGGGGGTCATGCTTTCCACCCTGGAAATTTGAGGAGAGTAAATTTGGGGTTGGACATGGCCTCCTCCTCGCATGCATAAGCATGTGGCCCTTAATCACCCTCAACGATATGTATTTTGGTAGATTAATTATTATGAAGGTTCGAGTGAGGTGGTTCGGGAATTTGGAGAGGCAGGGGTTGCTTCCATGCCTTGGGAGAGATTTCAAGATGGAAACCTACAGAAGAGTTAATGACATGGTCTTCGATTTTTTTCGGGAGAAGAAACCTGGATGATAATCTCGGTGAGGGGTGATAAATACACTAGTCTATGAGTTGCACATCAGTTTGGCTTGAGAACTTCATGGGAGGCGAGAACAAATGAAGTAGATAAAGGTGGATACGAAGGGAGGAAAATCATAGCCGAGCTTGAACTTTGGGATGTATCCAAGCCAACCCAGAGAACTATACATCACCTAGCATGGAATGGAAGGGTTTCTCTCCACCATAACTAGATAATTTTCAGACCTCAAGGGAAACCTTTATGTTTTATATGGTATATGTTTGGAAAGTTGTTCAATTTTCCTAATTATACCCTTATCCATTTGATATGGTGAATCCAACTAGTTGAAATGGGTGCAATTAACCCTCACTTTCCATATTGATTTTTGATATTACTAATTACTTATCATCAAGAAGATGCATTAGAATTACCCTCTTGCAACTAGCTTGCAAGGAAGAAATTCTTAAGTGTACATAATTGCTTAGCCAAACCACCACTAGGGTTGCTTCTACGAAAGAAGACTTCTACTAAAACCTCCTAAATTCAAAATCTAAACTAATCTAAGATGAAAAAAGCATAAATAAATCACAATCTATCTTGATTAGGAAATTAATAGTCCTTATCCTAATCAAGATAAATATATAAGAAGGGGAATGGATTGTATTTGAATTTAAGGTTGAGATATCCTAGAAAATGATAGGAATAATTCTTGTAATTTTCAATAGTTCCAACATATTTGTAATAATGATGATCTTAATAAATAGTTATTAGAAAATCACATGCATATACTTAAACTCAATTATCAACAAATGGATTCAATATAATATGTATAATCATATTAGGAAATATTAGTTCTTTCAACACTATAATAGTTAACACAAAACAAGATTGTAACTAAACTAATAATTAGCTATCAACAACTACACATGTCTCCTCGAACCCATTATCAAATCCTGATTCAAGCTCTATCTGACCCTACAAATATAGCTTTACAATATTTCAAATAGTAGAAACAATTGAAATTAACAATAGTGCTAACATCAATTATTACACTAATTCTGAATAGAATTCAATCAAAATACAATTACCATAAAATAAATAACAACAAGCCTACAAATCATACAATAGCTCATGGAAATGTAAATTTTTATTAGCTCCAAATGTCTTTCTTTTTGTATAGTCTAATAAGTATTTAACTCTTTCATAAATTAGTCATATGGTAGGGTAATGACCTCTTCCTTACAGAAATCAAAACTCTTTTAATTCCACATAAAAATATCTCCCTCTTAAAATAGTGTAATTGATAGCCTCCTCCTATAGAATTTCCTGCTATAGTCTGTAGATCTTGAACCCATTTTTTAAGGAAAAAACCCGAGTTTTTATATTTTATAGAGGATTTGAGGACCATATTTCATCCTTGGATCTCATAACAAAGGGGCCATATTTAAAAGTAGTTATCTATGATATGTTTAATTCTAGCTCCAAAAATGTGTCATTGACTGATGGCTGTCGATTTGATCATCTGAAAAATATGACAACTAATCAATTGAAGATTGATAAATTGGTTTCCATGATTACCTTTTATAAACTATTTATATTCAGGAGAAGATTTTTGTTTGAATCATAGATTTCCAGATTATATCAAATTGGACCTTTTGGATCCATTGGAAAAATATCTCCAATGATCCCCTCCTGTGGAAGCCTTTCTCCTTTCAATATTCTATGCATTTTACTTCAATTGATATTAGCTCTGGTGTTATATGAATCATTCTCAGGATTATGCCATGATGCTTGGATTTGGCTTGATTTGGCTAGGTTTAATTCACGAGTAGCATATATAGGCAAATACAACAAAGTTACTGATCAAACGATAAAATTACCAATTACCCGTTTTTTTGAGGTAGCAAAAAAAACACCCTGATTTTGAAAAGTGGTGATGCAGAATAAATAAAAAAATTAGCATATTTTTGACACTTTAAATTTTGTTATGTAACATTTTTTTTAAATGTTACTGATTTTCATCCTGATTTGAAAAATGGTGATGCATCATCAACCCAGTTTTTTAGAGGGCTTATTTTGACACTTTAAATTTTTTTATTTATCAAGTATGAACATTTTTTTTTAAATGTTAATGATTTTCATGCTAATTTTGAAAAGTGTTGATGCAACATCAACCCTTTTTCTTTAGAGGGCTTATTTTTTACACTTCAATTTTTCTAATGTATTAAGTGTGGATAATTTTTTTTTAATGTTTTGATTTCGATGTTGGTAATAAAACATAAAAATATAATAAAATGAAAAAAAAAATCAAATATAAAAAAAAACCCCATAAAATGTAAAAAAAAAAACTAAATTAACTTATAAAAATAAAAAATTTAAACAAAAAATATCAATAAATAAATAAATAAATGGGGAAGGAATTTCAAAAAAACACATAGTTTAAAGAAAAATAAATAAAAATTAACCCAAAAATACATCAATTTTTTTTAATGTTAAAAAAAAACCGTAAAATTAAAAATAATGATAAAATTAAATAATTAAAAATTTAAAAAATTTAAAAAAAAAATTTAAATAAATTAAGAGAAACAATTAAAATAATTAAAATACAAAAATTTTAAACAATTAAAATTCAAAATTTAAAGTTAAATAAAAACATTAAAAAATAAAAATAATAACTAAAAATATTGAAAATAATAATTAAAAACATTGAAAAAAAAACATTAAAACAATTACTCTGTGGTTTTCTCAAGTCTACAGTGCAATCATCTATAGGCTTGAAGGACCTTTTCTCTTTTCTTCATGGTGAAGTACAAGCACAAACTTGATATATATAACACTATCATGGATACATTCTTTGATTCATATATACCCTCGATGATTGTTGATGATTCAAATATTCTAGCACTGGGTGATCTCTGCGGCCATTATATAAAATATATTCCAGCACTGGGTGATCTTTGCGCCACATAAAATCAATGATCTAAGCGGCATATAAACTTTGGTGATGCCAATTGTCTCTATGTACATTATACTATACCTTTCAGTTTCTCTTGTTTGCAGTGCAAACATTTGCAGGCTTGAAGGGCCTTTATTCTTTCCTCCGTGACAAAGTGTAGGCACAAACTTGATAAGAGATAGGGGTGGGCAGAGGAAAATAGAAGGTTATCACCGTCTCTTCAAAAATAGAAACATACCTTCTACTGAATTGAACTAAATATGTCTGATTTTGTCCTGGAAAGCCGCGCGGGAATGAGTAACTGCATGATAGGTCATTTTCAATTTAAAATATATAAGCATTCTAGAGCCTGTGAATACATATTTTCCTTGTGAAAGCCTTGTGTAAGCATTTGCTGAAGATGTCTTGGCCATATACTTTGCGGTGTGTATACTACACTACAGTGCGAAGTCTAAGCAATTTTATCTGCAGTCTCGACCATATTAATCTTTGGAGTGATACTATACTCTATGGTCTTCGTGCATATAATTGGAGCATCCTTAGTGCTATCGTATGCCATTTTATTTGACGATAGTAGCCATAATGTTTCTACAACTTTTTATGTCCATCAGTAATGAGAAACCTACTCCATGCATAAAATAATGGTAAGTGCTCAAGAAGGATTAGCAGCTCAATATATAGTAGAAGAAAGATCTCTATCTGCCAAGGATTCAGCCTCTAAGGTGCGGTGACAACTACGCATTGGTTATTCCTTACAGGTGCACACATTCCCACTTACCCTCCTCTTTTCAAGTTTTTTTTTATTACACTATGAATACTTCCCCTCATATTTCTAATCCCCCCTCTAGCAAAGGCAGACCAACTAAAATTACCTTACATAGTGTCTATGCGTACATTGAATCGTTAGAAAAATAGAGAGAAGATAGAGAAAACCATTTTAAAATCAAACTAACTACAATGATTTAGAACAACCACAGATCTTTAGAAAATAAAATAATCACACTTGGAATTGAAATGCAAGAAATGAAAGGTAAAATTCAAGAAATAGAACATAGTAAACAAACAATTATTGAAGAAAATGACACCTTGAAAAGCGAGATTAAAAATCTAAAAGAACAACTACATAATAATTCATCCCTAAATAACACATAAAATAACTTAGATATTAAACTCATCAAAGAGGAAATTAATGAACTAATTGTACTCGACCATGAGTGTCAAAAACGAGCCTTAAATCTAATAATTGCGGGTATAGAAGAACAAAAAAATGAAAAAAATAGTGATAGTTAAAGAACAATTAAAAACAAAATCTCAAATTGAAACAAGTTATCTCACGGAAGCAGTAAGGGTTAGAAACATACTTGAGCATAAACATAGACTCATCTATGTCAATGTCAGTTATAATGACCATAAATTGGATATACTCAGGAAATCCCTAAGCCTAAAAGGAACATGAATCTTTATAAATGAAGATCTCATTCTAGAAGACCAAGATGAACTTAGGAAAGAATTCCAAAAGGTTAAGGAGGCAAGAAAGGCAGGGAAGTGGGAAATCATTGGGAATATGAAAGCTATTATTAGAGATAAATTCTTAAGCACGAGTGATAAATAGGGACTTGCATCACTCTGGATTATCTTCTGGGACTTCAATGGCTTTTGATGGTGTAAATGTCCTATGCTAAGCTGGATCCTGAGTGATATTGACCTTATTCTCTTAGTTGAAACTTGGGAGCATGATGAATCTAGGGTCCCTCACCTTGACGGTTTCACTCTTTGGTTTGCTCGGAATAAGAAATCATCTTGGAGGGGTTTTAGTGGTATAGTCTTCTATATAAGTAACTTTTTTTCCTCTCACATCCGAATTCATAAAATCAACCCCTTCAATCAATATATTTGGATCGAAATGTCTGATTCTACCACTAATAGGATCTTTCTTGCAATCTGTTATTTCGTCCTTTTCAACTCTACATCCTATAAGAAGAAAAAACTGGATAAGAATTGTCCTTTCAATACTTTAGAAAAAGGCATCTTCAACGTGAGGAATGAAGGTAATATTCTTTTGCTGGGAGACTTTAATGCTAGAACATCTACTAACCAGGCCATTATGTTAAGTAGCAACTCTAACTCCAACCCCTTGTAGCTTGATGAAGATAGTATCTTAGATAATAAATTCAAGAGAACATATAAAGACATTATCGAGAACCTATTTGGCACTGAGATCCTCAAAATTTGCAGTTACCAGGACTTAATCATTTGTAATGGTATTAAGAAGTGGTCCCTCTCCAATTAGATGACCTATTTCAATCGGCTCAGTAGCAGTGTCATGGATTATATGGTTTTCAACACCCTCGTCCTCAACCGTATTACAAACTTTTAGCTACTTAATGGATTCAATCCTGACTCTCACCAAAGACCTCTGTCTCTATCCCTCAATCTTGTTATGCATACCATCCACATGCAGAATACCAATGGAAAGAAAAGACATGTGTGCTTTGATAAAAGTAAATCCAACCTATTCTTAAAGGATTTAGAGAGGGATCTAGGCTACATGACTTATAATGATAATGGTGATCAAACTTATTACCATTTCACCACTATCCTCTGCAATACCATTAGCAAGTTCTCTAATGAGACTTTGTTTAAGCAGACTAATAAAAATTCCAATTCATGGTATGACAAAGATTGTAAAGTTACCAAGAAAGAGATCAAAGACACTCCTAATGAAATCGTTAAGCTCAGGAAAATCAATATATATACAAATCTCATCAAGAGGAAGAAAAGCTCATATATTAATAAAAGACAAGATTATCTTCTCCACCTTTCTAAAGTCACACCCAAAACATTTTGGCGGAATATGCTTGTTCATAAAACAAAATATAATCATTCTATCCCCTTAGAAAACTGGGACAACTATCTTAAGAATTTGTATGACTCTTTGAATACTATCGGCACCACCTTAATCACTCCAATTAAGGAGGATTTATTCTCTCTGGATGACACTGAGTCTAGTATTAATAAGTTTTTTAATGGGAAATCTAAAGATATTGAAGGATACCAGGCTGAGATCCTTAAAATGGGAATATTTATCCTCATTCCTCATATCCACAAGCTTCTCAATTTGGCTATAACGCAGGGATTTCCTCAGTTTGGACACAAAGATTTATTTTGCCTATCTTTAAAAATGAGAACAAAAGTATTCTATCTAACTACAAGACCATTATGATTAGACACATCTCATTACTATTAGATGGACCTAAGTACACCATGTAAGACAAATTTTACCCTAAGTAAAATTTCTTTCACTATGAAAAATAACTTAGTAAACCACCTTTATTAGGTTGTTTATGGTCTAAACAGGAAACCCCAAGAGAAAATATTAAATAAATCCACATTTGTTTGATTTTCCTCAGGGAATAATTAGTTAAACAATAGTTTAATTAATATTCCTGGTCATATTTAACCCAAAACAGGAAAATTAATTAGATAAAGCACTATTTATCTTATTATTTTCTATGAATAATTATTTAAACCTTATTTAAATAATATTCCTTGTTAAATTTGACTAGATCACTCATAAATAATTAAATAAATCATTATTTTTTTGATTATTACTCAACCACATCTTTAAAATAATAAATAAATAATTTATTTATTTATTATTTACAAATAAAGAGATTTGACCTAGGTCAAATTCTTTTTCCCTCCAACAAATATAATAAAATATTCCATAAAAGTTGGATCTTGATTTGGTTAATAATATTTTAATTATGCACCAATATCTAGGCTAACTCAATATTTTTTTATAAATAGACAGGTTTTTCCCATTCATTCACTACCTTTTGTTGCCTAAAGATCACTCTGGATCTATACTTTTGGTCTGACATTGATCCACCATCATTGTCATATTTTTCTATCTTTTTTCTTGTGAGCTCCCTTTGAGTTCCATTTTTTTCTAGGTTTTCTACACCATCAAGAGAGAGGAATTTTAGATCTGAAGTGCTGAGGACTTACAAGAACCCATCCCATTGAGGAGAACTGGTAACATCCTTCTATGTTTTCCTCCCAGGTTCCATTAATACAAAATTCATTCAACATATTCTTGTCTTGTCTATTGGATGCATGGAGCAACTCTTGTTTTTATTTACTGGTTAATGTCTTTAAATGCATAGACCTATATTTTTGCAACTTTTATCTTGGTCAACTAATTGCAGATCTAAAGATACTGACAGTCATCTTTGTTGTTAGGGTTGTTTTTTATGCATAGCTAAAGTGGTATTTTTTCATACACTTGCGATTAAGATTCATACTAACAACTGGAAACACCACACGGGTTTACGATTACGACCACTGTCATTTTTCAGATCCCTACATATCTAGCTGCTTCAAACCCTAGGATTTCTCTTCAGCTTTTTGTTTTTCTTTTCTTGATGTTTTTTTTAACCTAAAAACCCCTAAAACATTAAAAATTCTAAATTTTGTATGTTTTCGGGCCTATTGCACAGGTGACAGGCATCAGCCACAGCTGAGATGAAAAAGTTTTATGAAACCTGTTCTTAAGAGTGCCGAAAGTGCAGGTCGCACTTTTTGGGCCAAACCTGCGACCTGAACCTCCAGGTTGCAGAAAATAGGCCAAAACCTGTGACCTCTGCAGAAAACAAGTCAGAAACTACGACTTGGACTTTTTGCGGGAGGTTTTTCTGAAAGTTTTCTGGGTTTGTCTCGGCCTCTGTTCAGGGTTGTTTGACCTTTGTCTCCGCCCGTTTTGGTGATCCGGATTTATGCAGGAACACAACAGAATAAAAACATAACCATAAATACAGAGATGCAGTAGAAATAACACTTCATTTCATTAATATCAAAGAATTGAAATTTGCTCACAGACAGAATGGAAATAAAAATAGCTAGGGCGCTGGTAGCTATCTCTGAGAAGAGATGTGGCGGCTACAGGGCTCTGAAATGAGTTACAATGAGGCTCGAGGGCCTATTTATTATTTAGAAACAATGGGAAATCCTAAACAGCTAAAACTGTAACTCTAGGAGATGAAGCGCCAAAACTATGGGCCCCGTTTGGGTAAATTGGTGTTTCAACTTCCCAGGGGCATAACTTTGGCATAAAATCTCCGTTTGACGCGTACTATAGCTCGTTAGAAAGATCTATCCTAGGAATAAAATGTTTGAACAAGAAACATGGGTCTACATGTTGCTCTCTGTTTTACCAAAAAACTTCATTTAGGGCCTCAAAACGGCTCCGAAAGTTCAGGACCCGAAAAACTGCTAAAAATAGTAAGTTGTGCCGAAACTGAAAAACTGAAAGAGACAATGGTGGGGCCCCAAGTGGAATAGGCAAGTGACCACCAATATCCACCTGGATCTTTCCTCCCCCCTTAGGAAGCAATGGTCCCCATTGCGTTAAGTTCCTCCATGAGATGAGGAAATTTCTGCTGAACTTGGTCCCTGGTGAACCACTTCCTTCGTGCAGGAGTTGGCCAGATTTGACAACCCGATACAGTTGGATCTTCTGTTGGCGAGTGTTCTTGATTTTCATGTCCATGATACAATATGTGGTGGCCTGTTCCATGCAGTCTGGGTTTAACTCTGTTGGTGTGAGTTGTTCTGCAATGTCCGAGGTGTCCAGTAGAGGTGGGAAGTAAGGACAAAGGTGATCCACATTGAAGACTGGGTGCAGACCAAGGAATGGTGGAATACTAATCTCTAAGGCATTGTTCCCTACAGCCTTGGTGATGGTGTACGGCCCATATCGGAGCTGGCGAAGCTTGCGGTGGGGTTTAGTGAGGCGCTCCTTCTACAAATGTAGCCATACTTTGTCACCCACCTGGAAGTTGTGTGGCACCCGGTGTTGATCATGGCGTTGCTTGTACTTGGCATTGGCTCTGTCCAATATATCATGAACCTGTTGGCAGATGTGTTGAATGTGTTAGCCCCCCTATAAATTTTTTACAAGCAAAGTAGGGGGCTAAATTTTTTTCGAGCCTCCAAGGAATGCATCTCCCCTGAAAACACATCATCCTTGAAGTCTCTTGTGCCTTTGCCTTTAATAAATTTCCCTTTGCTGACTCCCTTTAAAAGGTCTCACTGATTGCAAAATTTTTGCTCCAAAAGTCTACATTTTCCCCTTGTTCCCTGCAGAGCGCCCCATTTTAGCCTTTGTTTTCCCCTTGTCAAATTCCCCTCTAATCCCCTAAATTCTCCCAAAATCCCCTTTACATCCTGCACACACCCCTTGTTCGGCCCATTTTATCCTTATTCCCTCTATCTTTACCCAATGCTGCCCTCAAATTGCATTAAAATGGGCCAAAAATCCATTTCCCACCTTATAATGGTCTTAGCCCTTTTCGGCTAGCCCCTGAACCATATTCCCCCCCATGTGGCCTGGTGCTAGAACCACCTGCAAGCCTGAGGGTGCTTATCACAATCGGAGGTTTCATACGTGCCCCTTTCCCTTGTAAACTCAAAACCTCCGATGCAATTGAATTAATGTTATAATGGCCCACGCTGTAATCTCAGTCGTCGATCTGTGTAAGATCTGACGGTCAACGTTGTTTCGCAATGCGCCCATCATTACTCTGTTTGCTTCCCGATCACATCTCAACCGTCCATTCAGTCTGCAGATCAACGGTCCATATTTCACTCGCCCGGTGGTCCCTGCAACCATGCACTGTGCAGAAACCGGCGGTTTATATCGCACCGCCTTTGAGAGGTGAGTGGTATTTTTCATTTGGCCAGCAATTCCACTCATCGCACGATGTGTGGCAGCGACATTGTTGGAAAACCGCCCACCCATCACGCGTTATCGTTTGGCACAAGACACGGAGCGATATGCATATACACCATCCGATCTACGATCGTCCATCCAACGGTGATCGCTCCATGAAGTTGCGCGGAGGTTAACCCAAAGCTTCTGTACCCTTGGCCCACTGTCAATTGCCCTCCGACGTGTTTTCCACTGTCGATCTCTGCCGAAAATCAGACAGCCCAGATTAAATGCACGCCTGCCCATTAACCCCGTACCACCATGTCACCTCTCCACGTGTTTTGTCACGATTTCCTCTGTCCCCCTATATATATTTCATTCCAAGGTCAAATTTTTAATGTTTTTCATTGGAATTGCTAATTCAACATTGCCCAGTGCATTTCTCACTGTTACATGGTTTTCCTCCATAGTATCCTCTGCATGCATCGTCATCCTCTATGTCACATCGTCGTTTCAACAGTCATCCACACCACCCTCCCCATGCGCGGTTTTCTTAATTTTTTTTCGTGATTTGCAGGGTTACCGGCAGGCGGAAAACCGCCATGATTCATATGCGCTATTGAAAAGGCACAGTGCACATAGGAGCTGAATTTAGAGCCTAATTTTACAGAAAAATGTCTGAAAGGGTGTCCGCGTCGTAAATTTCATCAAAGGATAGAGTTCAAACTCTGTAAACCCTCTCAGGCGCCATTAAAGCTTAGATTGCATAAACAAAGACAGTATGGGAGCAGCAGAGAGCTCGAGGAAAGAAATAGAAGATTTTTGAGTTTTTTCAGGAATTTTAGAAGGCAAAGGTACCAGTTCAAAGACATCATGGATTGCATGCGCACAGAAAAAAATGCTATCAGGGTTTTAAATCAGCAGAATATTTCTTCCTGAGCAAGGACACGGTACACATTATTGTTTCAGTCTATATTGTGTCCAAGTGAAGTCCCCCCCCCCCTACAGTAGTCATATGCTATCAGAAGCATATGATTCACAGTATGGCAGACCCTAGCATCATTTATTTACTTTTGTTTATTTCACCAGAAGTACTACAGAGTAATGCAGCCAAAGTACATCAGAGACATACCGGAGTAAATGGAAGCCTGGAGAAGACCACTCTTTCACTAAAAGAGTGCCATGGATAAATGCACAGAATTTAAATAGAATGGGCCTCGGCCCTCTTATTTTCCTGAGTTTTAATGCTGCATTTAGTGTTTCACCTACATTCTCAGCTCCACTTCAGCTATAAAATCGTGAAGAACTCATTGTAAAGGTTTTTGTTCAGTTATCAGAGAATTACAAGATATTTCTTTTGAGACAAAGTCTCTGTGTAAAGTTGTAATATAGGCTGAGGAAGATGTTTTCAGACTAAGTATCCAGCTATTGGCAATGTTGTACTTGACTGGTATTGCTATTTAATATGACAAGCACATTTCTTTGGATCCTGCTCTAAAGCAACGGTGATGTTTTCCTATCTCTGTGTTTAATTCATTGCATTTCGTTTCTACTGGCTTGCATCAGAATATTGGCATAGGATTTACCCTTGTTATGTACCCTATGTTTCTGCTCTCCTCGCCTTCAATGTTTTCTACTAAATGTGTTATCTAAGAATTGATTTCAGGTAATTTAACCAGTGTAGTGGATGTTATTGCCTGCTCTCTAATGTATGAATTAGATGTTCTTGTTAGGATTTAGCTGGAAGATTTGGGAACACTGGGGATTAGAGTTAGCCCTGTCCACTAAGATCCTTGTGCAACCAGCTGGCCTTTCTGAGATCCCTCAAGCTGGAGGCTGAAGCATTGAGAGTTCGAAGTCTCTCTCTGATCTCAGGTCTTTCACTTTGTGTTCTAATCTGTGTTGTTTCCTCCTCTCCTACCATTCCATACCACACTATCATCTTTAACATCCAATGCTTTAGATGAATAGCCCAATTGAAATATTTCATATTGATTAGCAAGAAAATCCTTTCCTAACTCCATTTCCCAATGGTCTTGAATGCTCCCTGGAATACCTTACCTCTGCCTAAATCCTCTTTGCTCATCCTTGTCTTATATTCAACCTTTCTCCCCTGATGACCAGCAACCAAACAAACAATCAAACAAACAAACTCTGAACCTTATAACTAGCCTAACATCTTAAAATTTGAGCTTCAAAGACATAAACCTTTGCTTACATAGAGAGATCCCTCTCTAGACCCAGGAGGGCTAGATCTTGAGGTCTGAAAGTGGTTTTATGTTGTCTCATCTTTTGGTATTTCCAACCTTGACAAAACATGGGAACCCCAACATAATGGCGACTCCGCTGGGGAATATTTTGAGTATTTCTCACCTTACTACATCATAAGAGCCTCAGAAACCTACAATCTTTGGTCAAGTTGGTAGTGAAACACTTCCATTTTCATCCCAATTTCTCTACCATTTGTTGTGTTTCTCCCACACTCTTAGACAGAGTCTGCAAAGGGCCAGGTAGCCTCCAGATCTCACACTCTTTCAGAGGCGACATATCTGGTAAATGCCCTCCCAGTCAATATCTGGTTAGAGTTTGCTGAGTTTGAGATATTCCTGAAAGGGGACATCTCATAAGCATTGTGGTGGACAGTGTACCCTCTAGAAGCACCCTAAACCTTCCACCTGGCGACTCCATAGCTCCTTAAAGATCAAAGACTCCACTAGTGATCAGTAGGCCTGCTGATTATCTTGGTTTCACATAAGACTCCACTGGAAGACCAGCCTCTAAAACAACATCAACCACAAGAGAAATAACAAAGTAGGGTTAAGCTGCCTTGTTGGAAAACAACATTCTGGCTTCAAGAACCATTCACACAATAGCTTATCCTAACCCAGACCCACCTGAAATAGTTGACAACCCTGGGGGCATCCTCAAGAGATCTCCTACACCTAAGCAATCAACTATTTCCAGCCACATCCATAGAGCTAACTCTACATCAGAAGATTTTACAGCTCTATTAGACCCATTTTTCGACCTAGGCACTCAAACCAGTTTACCAAGAACTGGGTCATTCAGTGTCCTAGACCAACCAGACCTTGAGCTTCCTGGTTCACCACCTCAAAGTGGTAAACACCCTGGGAATAGACAGACCCCTCCATCTACACCTCCTGATATTCACTTCATTCGAAACTTGGGACTCAGTCATCCTATATCTGCTCATCAGTCTTCTGCTGGTCATAGTATCCCGGTCATCCATATACCAGCTGCTCAAGCCAACCCTTTACCTCATCAAAACACCATCATGGCAGCCTTGTATGCACCTTTGGTTTTACCTCAGCCTCTAGTACCCTTACCCAATGATTATCAATCAAAGATCCCACACTTCACTGCAAAAGAGTCTACCACAGCCCAACACCATGTAGATAGGATGGAAGATTCTTTTGACTACATGGAGATAGATGATGATATATTCAAAATGAGAATCTTTGCCCAGAGCTTAGGAGGTGATGTGAATAAATGGTTCAAAGGCCTCCCTCCTAATAGTATCCAAGACCTCCCAACCTTATATCAGACCTTCATAAACAAATTGGAAGTTAAGGCAAATCCTCTCCAAATCCTAGCAAAATACAAGAACCTGAAAAAAAATGTAGGAGAGAGTGTCCAGGCCTAATCTACAAGGTTTAACAATGTTTATAATGTTCTTCCTCCACACATGAAACCTCCCCTAGGTATGGTCCTAATGAAATACCCTGAATGTTTAGATGCTGATATGGCCTACCAGCTTAGGGAGAGGGATTACAACACATTGGAAGACATGCAAAAGGGAGCAGCGAGTGTAGAGGAAAATGTGATTGAGAAAAAATCAAGATTGAGAGCTGAGAAAAGGGTAACATATACAGATGACAATGTAGCCTCCACATCTGACCCCAATAATGACCGCTTATCCAAGAACGTAGAGAAGCTACAAAAAATGATGGAAAAAATGGTTGTCACAGTCATTAACCTAAGCAGAAATCAAAACCATAACCAGAACCAAAACTTTAGAAGAAATAATGCCACCCCCAACAGACAAAGAGAATCAGATCAGCAAGTTATTCCCCCATTCCAAGAGAAATTTTTAGATGAAGATGAGGGAATCATAGAAGAATCTAAGGGAAACACAATAAACATGTTTGAAATAGAATATTCAATCCATAACTGTTATGCAGAAGAAGATCAGCCCTCACCCTCATATTGGGATGAGGAAAGATCAGAATCTGAAGATTACAGACTTGGATTTGAAGATGCCATCATGCAGGTCTGACAGTATGAACTTAGGAGCAAGAAAGGCCTGAATAATTCCAAACCCAAAGCTTCTGAGATTACCATCAGGAAAAGACCTGAGAAACCTTCTAAAGTGACTGCTGAAAGTAATAAATCAGCAGCTGAAAGTTCTGGGAAGAACAAAGAAAATGACAACCAAAACAGTGAGAAACAAAGTCAACCAACTAGCAGCACTAGCACTGCAGTTAGTGCTCCTGATAAAACTGTCATCAACACTATACATAACGAGAATCAGCGCACTGACTCAGCCACCAAGGCAGTGGCTAACAAAACAGAGTCGAACATCCTAAAGAGTCAATCCACTTTCAGTTTGGAAAGTAAGATTGCAAAAATTAAAATCTCTGTACCACTCTTTGAGCTGGCCACTCAAGATGTATATAAAGGCCAAATTTTGAAAGCATTAAATTTAGGAGAGAACAGTGATACTGTAAATCTAAGTGATGATCAACCTGCCCTTCTGTTTGGTCCAAAGAAAGAAGGGAAGTTTCAGGAAGGGGTAGTGCCCCCTTTTTATATCAGTCTTAATATCCATGATAAGATTCTCCACAACGCAATGCATGATTCTGGGGCATCACACAACCTGATGCCTAAAGTAGCTATGGAAATATTAGGCCTAGAGATAACCCGTCCCTATAAAGACTTATATTCATTTGATTCTAGTAGGGTAAAGTGTCTTGGCTTGATCAAAGATCTATGTGTGAGCCTTACCCAGATTCCATCCAAGTGCATGGTCATGGATGTTGTTGTGGCAGATGTGCCACCCAAGTATGACATGTTATTATCAAGATCATGGGGAGCCAAGCTGCAAGTAACAATGTAGATGGATGGGGCTTATGCTACAATCCCAATCTTTGGCCAACTTAGAAGACTGTACAGAGAGGCACAAATGAAATTCCTGGTTAGTAGCCGAGAAAAGCCTGAAAATTCACCTTCATACTCTATACATACAGACCTTGACTCCTTCATCCTTTGTAATGATGAATCCTCAGAAGGGTTAGAGTCCCAAAACAGAGATACAAACAAGGAAACAGAACCCATGGACTTTAACATAATGGCTACTCTAGACTCGGAGGAGAAAGACGTAGAAAAATTTGAACAGTGCACTGAAACAGAAACTCAAAGCGAACCAGAAACAGAATGTCGTCAGCTGATTAGTCACCCTTCACATGTTAATAAACCACACCAAGAACGAAATGATGATAAACCTGAGAATGAAACCTTATGGGAAATGAATTTCGATGGGTCATGCACCAAGAGAACTGTTGGGGCAGCAGTGTGGGTGCATAACACAGAGAGTGGTTACACAGAGAGCCATGCCTGCAACCTACACTTCAAATGTACAAACAATATTGCAGAGTACGAGGCTCTTATCCTAGGCTTAAACCTGTTGAGAAAATTAGGAGCCTGAAGGATAACTGTGCATGGGGAATCTGAGCTGATCATTAAACAGGTGAATGGTGAATACACAATGAAACATCTTAGACTGAGAGCGTACAGGAATGATGCTATAGATCTATTAAAAACCTTTGTGGAATACGATCTAGTGTTTGTCCCTAGAGGTCAGAACGAAATTGCAAATGGGCTAGCCTGCATGGCTAGTTTGTATATTAAGCCTCCCAGTGACCAAAAAATCATCATTCAGACCAAATTCAGACCTGCAATACCGGACAATGAAAAATATTGGCAGGTCTTTGAGGGCGATAAACAGATTGAAGATTTCCTGGTAGGTAGAAATGAGTTTGAATGTTCTGACTCAGACTCCAAATCTGACAGTAGCTGCCTAAGTGTAGAGTCCTCAGACGAGGAAGAAAAACCCTGTAACATAGAAATAAACACTTTAAATGAACAGATTGGAAATCCAAACGAAAAATGTGAAAATACAGATAGTGAATAAGTAGAGGTGCTGCAGACCAAAGATAAGAACATACCCTGAGGTCTAGCACCTTTAGAAGACCTTTTCGACTTTGATGATGTAGCAAAAAATCCCACTATAGAACATGCAGACTCTGATGTTTAGGAATGCAACATAGGCACTGAAGATAAACCCAAGATGATCAAATTGGCTAAGTCCATGCTTACAAACATGAAAAATAAATACATTGACCTATTCAAGGAATTCATCGATGTGTTTGCTTGGAGTTATGAGGACTTAAGGGCCTATGACACAAACATCATATAGCATAAAATACCCTTGAAAGAAAATCAGAAGCCCTTCAGACAAAAACTTCGCAGAATAAACCCAAAACAATTGCCTGCAGTGGAAAAAGAGATTAAGAAGATGTATGAGGCAGGTATAATTGTGCCTGTGAGGTTCTCTGATTGGGTATCAAAGCTAGTGGTTGTGAGAAAGAAAACAGGGGAGATCAGATTGTGCATAGATTTCAGGAATCTTAATAGAGCCTCTCTCAAAGACAATTACCCTTTACCAAAAATGGAACATATTCTTCAGAGGGTAGTAGGTTCTAAAAGGATCTCCCTGCTAGATGGTTTTTCAGGTTACAACCAAGTCTTAGTAATCCCAGAAGACCAACTCAAAACAGCTTTTACCACTCCATGGGGCACTTTTATGTATGTAAAGATGCCTTTTGGGCTGATGAATGTTGGTGCAACCTTCCAAAGAGCAATGGACATAGATTTTTCAGATGAAATAGGACACTTCATTTTCATCTACCTGGATGACATAATAGTCTACTCCAAGACTGAGGAAGAACACCTAGAACACTTGAGAAGAGTGTTTAAAAAATGTAGAAGGTTTGGTTTGTCACTGAATCCTAAAAATACTGTATTTGGGCTGCAAGAAGGAAAACTTCTTGGCCATATCATATCTGAGAAAGGGATTAGGATAGACCCAAAAAGAGTTGAGGGAATACTACAAATCACACACCCGAGAAACATCAAGGAGTTACAGTCCTTTATTGGAAAAATCAACTTCCTCATGAGGTTTATTCCCAACTTAGCTGAACACCTTAGAAATATGACTAACATGATGAAGAAAGGTGTAGGAGTTAAGTGGATTGTTGAAGCTAAGAAATATTTTGAATCAGTTAAACTTGCACTCACCCAGGCTCCTATCCTAATCAGCCCAGATTTCTCAAAAGATTTCCTGATTTTTTCATTTGCCTCCAAGCATACGATAGCTGCAGTTCTACTACAGAAAAATATAGAGGGAATGGAACAACCCATTTCTTTCTTCAGCAAAGCACTCAGAGATTCACCCTTGAAATACAACATTATGGAAAAACAGGCTTATGATGTGTTTAAGGCCTTGAAAGACTTTAGGGTGTACATACTGCATTCCCACACCATAGCCTATGTACCCAACATAGTGGTTAAAGACATCTTGTCCCAAGACCCAGATGGGAAGAGGGCCAAATGGATTGCTGTGATCTTGGAGTACGACCTTGAAATAAAACCCACCAAACTGATCAAAGGTCAGGGCCTAGCTCAACTAATGGCTGAATCAAATCTACAAGCCCTTGACATTAACATGATAGATGCCTTGGATGAGTAGCAGGGATTTCCTGATCCCACTGTTGAGGAGAAGTTTCAGAGCTCTCCTTGGTATTCTGACATTCTGTATGTGCCTACACACCTCAATGCCCCTCCTGAACTATCAAAGACCAAGGCGGGATTCTTAAAAATGAAGGCTAGAAGTTATTGTATTCTGAATGAATGTTTATACTGGAAGAATGAAAATGGCCTATTGCTTAAATGTTTGCCTGAATCTGAAGCAGAAAAGATTAAGCAATAATTCCATGCAGGAGAGTGTGCAGGCCACCTGAACTGGAAAGCCACTGCAAACAAAATACTCAGAGCTGGCTACTACTGGCCTACACTCTTCAAGGATATCCATCATATGATAATTTCCTGCCACAAATGCCAGATTTTTGAAGGCAAAAGAAAACTCCTCCCCTTACCTCTACAACCCCTCACTATTGAAGGTCCCTTTATGCAATGGGGCCTATATTTCATAGGAGAAATTCATCCTACTTCCTCTGCACAACACAAATGGATCTTAACAACCACATACTACTTCACTAAGTGGATAGAGGCCATACCTACTAGGAATGCCACAGATTCAGTCATCATTAGGTTCCTAGAAGGTCATATCCTCTCTCGGTTTGGCTGCCTAAGGAAAATAATCATTGATAATGATGGATCCAAGAAAATGGTTGATTTTTGTCACAGGTATCAAATAACACTTGGTCATTCAACTGCCTATTACCCTCAGCGTAATGGTTTAGCTGAATCATCAAACAAGAGCCTGGTGACCATCATCAAAAAGCTGCTGGAAGTGAACAAAAAGTCATGGCATAACAAGTTAGTGCATGCTTTGTGGGCCGAAAGGCTTACAACAAAGAAATCCATTGGCATGTCACCATATCTGCTTGTCTATGGAACAGAAGAAGTGTTTCCCACCAGCCTTGGAATACCAGTGATTAAACTTGTTCAAGAGATACAAACAGAAGAAGATAGCATGGTGAGGAGAATCAACCAGACAATTCATCTCCAACAAACAAGGGAAGAGGTCTATAATAGAGCTGTGAAAGTTTAGGAGAACATAAAGAAGTTGTTTGACAGAATAACTAAGGCCTCTGATTTCAAAATTGGAGATAAAGTTATGAAGTGGGACTCAAGGAGAGAGGACAAAGGAAAGCACGACAAGTTTGACAGTTTGTGGCAAGGTCCATACATCATCCAAGCCACTGTGGGTTCGAATGCCTTTTTTCTACAAGAGTTGGATGGTATAGAGCTGTTTGGGGGTGATGTCAATGGTAGGATGCTCAAACACTACTTCTGTTAATTTCCAATTTCCAGTTTCCATTTCCATTGTACATACCATTGCAGTGTTTTGTTTTCAAAAAAAAAAAATGTTTCAGAAAAAAAAAAAAAAGGGTAGAGAAAGGGAGAGGTTCAGACATGCTCAAAACATGAACCTCTGAAGTGCAAAGATTGGCTCTAATATTATCAAAGCCTGAGCCAAATAAAGTAAAGGTAGCTGGTTCAAACATGCCCAAAACCTGGACCAGCAAAGAAGAAAGAAGAATCAGCTCTAACAAGTCCAAAATCAGAGCTGAAATAAAAAAAAGGAAAGAAGGATGCTTCAAACTTTAGATTTCAAGCCTTCAAGATTTTGTTTTCAGTTTTCTGCAAAAAAATTTCCATGTGCAAATGTCTTTATGCCTTGGATCCACAGCAAACTAGACTGTCTAATCCTAGTTTGATTGTTTTTAAATTTATGTTGTAGAATGTAGAGAAGAAATCTGTTGGACAGTTTAATCCTAGTAGATGTTAGATTAGGTAGAGAAACATATGATACCAACAATTTAATCTAGTCTCATGGAGTAATAAGGGTAGAAATAGAATAGGTTTATTTTCTTGTTTGTAAAAAATTAAAAATGATGTAAAGGGTCTACTAGTCCAAATGCACCCTAGAAGAAGAAAAAATGCTAGGATTGTAGGATGGGTAGGTAGATTGTTTGGGAATGTTTCTGCTAAATTGATGTCTTCATAATTGTGGCAGCTGAAAATCGAAGAATAAATATGGCTCAAGCAGTAGGCATCTGGCCTACTCCAAAGATCTATTATCTGAATTCTTGACTCCTTCAAGAAGAAGCCATCGCCATGTGGAGCCACTGTTAGCCCCCCTATAAATTTTTGACAAGAAAAGTAGGGGGCTAAATTGTTTTCAAGCCTCCAAGGAATGCATCTCCCCTGAAGACACATCATCCTTGAAGTCTCCTATGCCTTTGCCTTTGATAAATTTCCCTCTGCTGACTCCCTTTACAAGGTCTCACTGATTGCAAAAGCTGTGCTCCAAAAGTCTACATTTGCCCCTTGTTCCCTGTAGAGTGCCCCATTTTAACCTTTGTTTTCCCCTTGTCAAATTCCCCTCTAATCCCCTAAATTCTCCCAAAATCCCCTTTACATCCTACACACACCCCTTGTTTGGCCCATTTTCTCCTTATTCCCTCTATCGTTACCCAATGCTGCCCTCAAATTACATTAAAATGGGCCAAAAATCCATTTCCCACCTTATAATGGTCTTAGCCCTTTTCGGCTATCCCTTGAACCATATTTCCCCCCATGTGGCCTGGCGCTAGAACCACCCGCCAACCCGAGGGCGCTTATTGCAATCGGAGGTTTCATACGTGCCCTTTTCCCATGTAAACTCAAAACCTCCGATGCGATTGAATTATTGTTATTATGGCCCGCGCTATAATCTCAGTCGTCGATCTGTGTAAGATCTGACGGTCAGCGTTGTTTCGCAATGTGCCCATTGTTACTCCGTTTGCCGCCCGATCGCATCTCAACCGTCCATTTAGTCCGTAGATCAACGGTCCATATTTCACCTGCCCGGTGGTCCCCACAACCGTGCACTGTGCAGAAACTGGCAGTTTATATCGCACCACCTTTGAGAGGTGGGCAGTATGCACTCATCGCATGACGCCTGGCAGCGGCACTGTTGGAAAACCACCCACCCATCGCGTGTTATCGTTCAGCACAAGACACAGAGCGATATGCATATACACCGTCTGATCTGCGATCATCCATCCAACGGTGATCACTCCACGAAGTTGCGCGGAGGTTAACCTAAACAATCCGTACCCCTGGCCCACTGTCTGTCGCCCTCCGACGTGTTTTCCATCATATTATCTTCACTTAAATTTAATGGTCAAATTGAAATGCATGTTCCGCTCATTAACCCCGTATCCGCACGGCTACCTCTCCACGTGTTTAATACGATTTCCTCCATCCTATATATATATATATATATATATATATATATATATATATATATATATATATATATAGATTTCATTCCAAGGTCAAAGTTTTAATGTTTTTCATTGGAATTTCTATTTCAACGTCGCCCAGTGCGTTTCTCACTGTTACACGGTTTTCCTCCATAATATCCTCTGCATGCATCGTCGTCCACCATGTCACGTCGTCATTTCCACAGTCATCCACACCACCCTCCCCATGTACAGTTTTCTTAATTTTTTTTCGTGATTTGCAGGGTTACAGGTAGGCAGAAAACTGCCATGATTCATATGCGCTATAGAAAAGGTACAGTGCACATAGGAGCTGAATTTAGAGCCTGATTTTACAGAAAAATTTCTGGAAGGGTGTCTGCATCGTAAATTTCATCAAAGGACATAGTTCAAACTCTGCAAACCCTCTCCGGCACCATTAAAGCTCAGATTGCATGAAAAAAGACAGTACGGGAGTAGCAGAGAGCTCGAGGCAAGAAATAGAAGATTTTTGAGTTTTTTCAAGAATTTTAGAAGGCAAAGGTACCAGTTCAAAGACATCATGGATTGCATGCATCCAGAAAACAATGCTATCAGGGTTTCGAATCAGCAGAATGTTTCTTCCTGAGCAAGGACACGGTACACATTATTGTTTCAGTCTATATTGTGTCCAAGTGAAGTTCCCCCCCCCCCCTACAGCAGTCCTATGCTATCAGAATCATTTGATTCACAGTATGGAAGACCCTATCATCATTTATTTACTTTTGTTTATTTCACCAGAAATACTACAGAGTACTACAGCCAAAGTACATCAGAGACATATCGGAGTAAATGGAAGCCTGGAGAAGACCACTCTTTCACTAAAAGAGTGCCATGGATAAATGCACAGAATTTAAATAGAATGGGCCTCTGCCCTCTTCTTTTCCTGAGTTTTAATGTTGCATTTAGTGTTTCACCTACCTTCTCAGCTCCACTTCAGCTATAAATTCATGAATAACTCATTGTAAAGGTTGTTGATCAGTTATCAGAGAATTAAAAGCTGTTTCTTTTGAGACAAAGTCTCTATGTAAAATTGTAAGATATGCTGAGGAAGATTTTTTCAGACTGAGTATCCAGCTATTGGCAATGTTGTACTTGACTGGTATTGCTATTCAATATGACAAGCACATTTCTTTGGATCCTGATCTAAAGCAGTGGTGATGTTTTCCTATCTCTGTGTTTAATTCATTTCATTTCGTTTCTACTGGATTGCATCAAAATATTGGCATATGATTTACCCTTGTTAGGTACCCTATGTTTCTGCTCTCCTCGCCTTCAATGTTTTCTACTAAATGTGTTATCTAAGAATTGATTTCAGGTAATTTAACCAGTTTAGTGGATGTTATTTCCTGCTCTCTGATGTATGAATTAAATGAATATGTTCTTAGATGTTCTTGTTATGATTTAGCTGGAAGATTTGGGAACACTGGGGATTAGAGTTAGCCCTGTCCACTAGGATCCGTGTGCAACCAGCTGGCCTTTCTAAGATCCCTCAAGTTGGAGGCCGAAGCATTGAGAGTTCAAAGTCTCTCTCTAATCTCAGGTCTTTCACTTTGTGTTCTAATCTATGTTGTTTCCTCCTCTCCTACCATTCCATACCACACTATCATCTTTAACATCCAATGCTTTAGATGACTAGCCCAATTGAAAGCCTGCATATTGATTAGCAAGAAAATCCTTTCCTGAGTCCATTTCCCAATGGTCTTGAATGCTCCTTGGAATACCTTACCTCTACCTAAATCCTCTTTGCTCATCCTTGTCTTATATTGAATCCTTCTCCCCTGATGACCAGCAACCAAACAAACTCTGAGCCTTATAACTAGCCTAACATCTTAAAATTTGAGCTTCAAAGACATAAACCTTTGCTTACATAGAGAGATCCCTCTCTGGACCCAGGAGGGCTAGATCCTGAGGTCTGAAATTGGTTTTATGTTGTCTCATATTTTGGTATTGCCAACCTTGCCAAAACATGGGAACCCCAACAGAATGCGCTGAAGTTACTTGCTTTGTCAATTTCAGACTAGACAGAGATGAATCGGCCTGAGCAGTTGCAAATGGCATGGCTATGTCAATGGGACATAGTGGCTGGAATCCCAAGCACACTTGAAAGGGGTTATGACTGATTGAATTGTGGAGAGCCCGATTATAACTATGTTGTACATAGGGGAGGCTCTCGTCCCATGTGTGTGGATGCTTTTAATTGTACATGCGCAGAATGTGTAAAATCATTCTGTTGATGACCTCTGTCTGGCCATCTATTTGGGGATGGAAATTTGTGGACTTCAAGAGCTTGGTATCCAACATTGACCAGAGGCTAGACCAAAATGTGTTGAGGAACCTGCTATCCCAACTTGATATGATAGACTCTGGGATCCCAAAGTGCACCCACACTCGTTCAAAGAAGAGTTTAGCAGTGCCTTCTACTGTGATATTCTTCTTGCAGGCCGCCATAATGGCCATCTTCGAGAATATGTCAACGACCACGAAAACACAGTCATTTCCCTGCTTAGTAGAAGGCAAGCCCAACATGTAATCCATGGAGATGGATTCCCAAGGTCGACTAGGGGTAGGTAGTGGAGTATATAGGCCTTGTTTCTTGATGGTCGGTTTGGTAATGGCACACGCAGTGCAGGATCTGATGTGCTTCTCGACATCCTTTCGAAGGTTTGGCCAATATAAATAGTTCTACAGGATTGCTATTGTTTTCTCAACCCCGAAATGCCCAGCGAATCGACTGTAGTGTGCTTCCCATATCATCTTGGCATGCTCGTTTGAAGGAACACAAAGGTTTCCCAGGTGACATAAAAGTGCATCTTGGAGGTGAAAATTTGGAACTTGCGTACCCCCCAAGAGTGCCTTGTAAGTGTGGCCGAATTCTGGGTCACTCTCATAGAGAAGTGGCCAATCAGAAGTCTTGTGCCCACAAGAGTTGAGCACAGTGGTGAGCACCATGATCGGTGGTCGGTTGAGGCAGTCTGCAAAATTATTGGTGCTACCCTTCTTGTACTTGATGTTCAAATGAAAATATTGCAGATATGTGGACCACTTCTGATGGCGATCATTCTGCAACTTCCCTTGTGTCTGTATGAACTGCAGGGGCCGGTGGTCTATGTGGATAATTGTTTCCTTCCCCAAAATGTAATGCTTCCATTGTTGACAAGCTTGCACAATGGAATACATTTATTTGTCATAAGTGGGATACTTGCAAACTGTGTCAGACAATGTCTCACTATGATATGCCACTGGATGTCCCTGTTGAGTAAGAACTGCCCCAATAGCATAGTCAAAAGCATCTGTCTCGATCTCAAATGGCTGTTGCAAGTCTGGTAAAGTGAGAACTGGGGCAGAACAGAGGCGATTTTTCAATTCTATGAATGCCTTCTGTTGAGGTTCCGACCAAAAGAATTTTTCTCTCGCTCCTCCCTTGGTGACTTGACTCAAGGGCCAAGTGATATGAGAGAATCCCAACACGAACCTCCAGTATAAATTAGCAAGACCTAGAAAGCTGCAAAGGTCTGTTATAGTGGTTGGGGCTAGCCAATCCCGAATGACTTGGATCTTGGCTGGATCCACATGCACCCCCCTGTCATCAATAATGTATCCCAGATATTGAACCTGGTTCATGCCAAAAGTGAACTTCTCCAAATTGGCACACAACTTGTGTTGCTGCAGTATTTGGAGGACTTGTCGGATGTGGTGAAGGTGCTCTTCCCAAGTTTGGCTGAATATCAAAATGTCATCCAATTACACCACTACAAATGAGTTGGTGAATGGCCACAAGATGTCTTCCATCATCCTCATGAAGGTTGCGGGAGCATTCATCAACCCGAAAGGCATGATCAGCCATTCGAAAAGGCCTTCCTTGGCTTTGAAGGCAGTCTTCCATACATCGGAGGGTTCAATCGGTACCTAGTGATACCTTGACTTCAAGTCAATCTTGCTGAAATATTTTACACCTTTGAGTTGGTCCAGAAGGTCATCAATCCGTGGGATCGGGTACCTATTCCAAACAGTGATCTTGTTCAGCGCCTGATAGTCAATACAGAGTCTCCACGTCCCATCCTTCTTCTGTACCAACACGATCAGGCTCCCACAAGGCGACGAACTTGGTCTGATGTGACCTTTCTGTAGCAAATCCTGAATCTACCTCTTGATTTCATCATTCTCCAGAACAGAGCACCAATAGATCAGTCCATTGGGTAGTGGTGCACCTGGGGTCAGATCAATCAGGTGCTTGACCTAACAGTGCAGAGGAACCCCTGTGGGTGAGGTGAAGATGTCCCCGTACTCCTCCACAACCTTATCCATTTGTTATTGTCGTGCAAAGGAGCCCTATCTGGAGGTCATGGCCACAGTCTTCTTCTTTCCCTGGGGGCGGATCATCAGGAAAACGAATTTCCTAGTTTGGGAAATGAGCTTACTGCATTGTTTTGCAGTAACTAAAGAGATAGCGGCAGGAGGTGGTACCTCTAGTATCCTGTACAACTTATTTCCCAAAGTAAAAATAATAGTGTGAGGTCGAGACTCATACACAGCATGACGCTTCCACAAGTATGGTTGTCCTAATAATACATCAGAAACATCAATAGGAGCAACGTCACATAATACCTCATCCGTGAAGGGCTTGATGCTATAGGGAAGGCAACACTGCTGGCTGACACGGAGATCTCGTCCTTGGTGAAGCCACCCAATGGTGTATGGATGTGGGTGAGCTATGGTTGGCAAGCCCAACCACTTCACGGAATCTACTGAAATGAGGTTTTTTGGCTCCCATTGTTAACAATGAACTGTACCAGGGAGCCCTTTACCCACATCTGGGAGTGGAAGAGATGTTCCTCCTCCTCTGGATCTTCCAGTTCCTCCTTTTGGATCTTCATAGTGGCAACAGTGGCATTGGGCTCCGCATCAATAATTTTTTTCCCTTTTTCATTCCCCTTTTCAAGTTCTGATTCAGAGTCGGAGCATGCATTTGACTCAGAAGCCCGCATCTCGGTCACTAGCGACTGCTTGGCCCGACACTCATTTGTGTTGTGAGTGGAGCTCTTATGAAACTCACACCACTTTCCCATGTCCTTCTTTGGCTTTGCGATGTTGTTCTTTGCTTGTGGCTTCAACAGGTTTTCTTGAGTCGCCATGCCTTGGCTCTATCCTTTGTTCTGCAATTTGGGAGCACCTTTCCCTTGCTTTTGATTCGCAAATCCAAAGTCTCGCTTCTTCTGTTTGAATTTCTGCTCAATCTTGGCAGCATACCGGTATACCGTACCAAGCGAGGAGATGTCGAGGAACTCCATTTCCTCCTGAATGTATCTGTGCAAACAACTGTGATACTTTAGCACTAGGTGTTTCTCTGAATCTTTGATACCCAACTTGGTGTGCAGGGTATGGAAAAAATTCGTCCGCTCATGCACATCTTGATCCCTTTGTTGTCGCAGCGTGGTCCATTGTGTGTACTTGTCCTCATAGCTCCCCATGGCATAGTATTGTTCCTTGATGGCGTCTCGAAAAGAATTCCAAGTGGGTACGACCGAGAACAGAGAGGGTCCTATCTCGTCCTTTTTCTCACAATGGGTTTCCCACCAGTCCTTAACATGGGGGGTAGCTTTGAGGAGTGAAAAAATAATCTTCTCCCTGTCAGAAAAGTCATGAACCGAGAAATATCCTTCTAATAGATTCAACCATCTATCTACGGCATCTGCATCTATTTGACCCTCAAATATGGGAATGTCAAAATTTACTTGTACCTTAAAAGGAGTCACACCTCCAGAGTGGCTGCTGGATGCAGATGCGCCGCCAATGGGCAGCCGTTGAAGGATCTAGGCAAAGTTATCCATCATCGCGTTCCTTTGTTTTTCGAAGGCCTCCTCGAGCAATATTTTGATAGGATATTTTGCTCCCTCATCTTTCTTTTTGTCCCCCATGGGCGTCCGTCGAGGTTTGTGAGGCTGATCTTGCAAAGGTTCCACCAGATCGAGCCCTAACTCCTTATACCCCGACCTCGTTGGGGACATGTAAAGAAGGATCGAGAAAAAGCAGACCGCTCTGATACCATTGATCTAGATTTATGCAGGAACGCAATAGAATGAACACATAACCATAAATACAGAGATGCAGCAGAAATAACACTTCATTTTATTAATATCAAAGAACTGAAATTTGCTTACAGACAGAATGGAAATAAAACTAGCTAGGGCGCTGGTAGCTATCTCTGAGAAGAGATGTGGCAGCTATAGGCCTCTGAACTGAGATACAATGAGGCTCGAGGGCCTATTTATTATTTAGAAACAATGGGAAATCCTAAACAGCCAAAACCCTAACCCTAGGAGATAAAGCGCCAAAATTATGGGCCCCATTTGGGTAAATTGGTGTTTCAACTTCCCAGGGGCGTAACTTTGGCATACGATCTCTGTTTGATGTGTACCATACCTCGTTAGAAAGATCTATCCTAGGACTACAAATTTTGAATGAGGAACATGGGTCCATGGATCATGGACCCATGTTGCTCTCCATTTTCCCAAAAAACGTCGTTTAGGGCCTCAAAACGGCTCCGAAAGTTCAGGACCCGAAAAACTGCTAAAAATAGTAAGTTGTGCCGAAACTGAAAAACTGAAAGAGACAATGGTGGGGCCCCAAGTGGAATAGGCGGGTGACCACAAATACCCACCTGGATCATTTGGACCTATATTTTTTCTGTTTTACTCATCTAAGTGGGAACCTAGCCCTCTAGGGCTTCAGTACCCTCCACCTTTTGTGGAAAAGTTTTAACTGCTGTAGGTTATCTGAAATTTTCCGAGTGTTCAAAATTTTTTTAGATCTAATACCTTACCTTCAGATCCACTTCATATTGGTTATTTATCCATCCAAAACACCTCTTTTCAGTTTTGTTTTAGTTTTCCTCTAGGGTCCCCTCCACTTCCCTCCAGGAGATAGCCTTTCGCCACCTCATTTTCAACAATTTTTCCTCTGATTTTTTGCTATTTTTATGCACCTATTTCCAGAAAATCTGACCTTTAGATCCCTTTCCCCCTCTACCTTAGATCTATTGGATATTTTTTTGTGTTTTGAATTTATTTTTTCCCACCTAAAGACTAGTTTTTGAGAGACCTGCCTCCTTGGGTTTAGATTAATGCATAATTAGCTGTTTATTTTCTGTTATTTTAGTTTCATATACTGTTATCTGTAGGTTTATTTATAGTTATAGAGCACATTTTTTCTTTTTCTCTACAAACGTATGGGTTTAAAAATTAAAATTTACACACTTTACACACACACCCTAAGTGAAGAAGAGCTTGGTTAACACTGCCAAGAAAATACTTTAACATTGAAATCAATTGATCCTGTTAACATTGAAATCAATCGATCCTGCACCTCTCTGCCCTTGTTTCGACATTGTAATTAGTTGATCCTGCACCTCTCCGCCCTTTTTGTTCTCTCTTCCCTTTGTGCCGTCATCATTGCGCCACCAAGGCATTTATCCCGGAGACTTTTTGGCCTTCATCCTTAGTTTCCGGTAGGAAGACTTACTCCTCTGCATAGGATTTGATTTAGTCCTCCACCAATTCCACACTCTAATTCCTCTTTTGGTTCATTGGGTTCTCCTTTTGGTTCTGCCCCCAGTTCTCCCCCTATCACCTTCACCATGTCTGGTTTAGGACCTAACGCTAGTGGTAGCCCCAACCCTAATGCTGGGAATACTACTAATGGGACCGCAACAGGAACTACTCTAGCTGCTCCCTTGCTCCCCTATATGGTAGGCCTCAGTCTTCCCGATTTTAACCAGTTGATCAATGACGCTATACAACATGACGCTAGTTGGCCTGCTATGCCGACCACGATCCCTTCCGACATCCCCAAATTTGAAGGTCTTGCTGGAGAAGATCCTACAAATCATGTTCGATCTTTCCACACGTAGTGTTTTTCTAACTCCATTACTGATGACTCGGTCTGTCTTCGATTATTCCAGCGTATGCTTACTGGCAAAGCTTCTATGTGGTATGTTGATCAAGCCTCATCCTCTCATACCACCTTTGCGACTCTTGCCTGGGCTTTTCTGTCTTAATTCCAGCTTCCCCTTCGTTATGACATTGGTACCGAACTTTTGACTTCTTTCCGTCAATCGTCTGTGACCCGCCTATCTGATCATGTCCAGGAATGGCAGAGAAGAAAGAGCCTATGTCGAGCCCCTACCTTCGAAGACCTTGTCTACATGGACTGGTTCTTTAGATCCCTTTTTCCTACTATAGGCAAAGATGTCGCATCACATTTCCCTCAAACCGAAGAAGATGCTCTCCAGATTGCCTTAAAATATGACCTGATCTACTCTCAGTCAGGTTATGTTTATATCGTTCTACCTGATCTTCCTAGACCCAGTGGTACCAATGCACCGAGGGCATCTCACGCCGCCGATGTTATCGTTAGAGCTCTTTTTCGTCCATACGCTCAACCTCCCATGGGCTATGGTTTTCCTCAAGGAGGGCCCATCACCTCCAACACTTTTCCCCCTCCCAGTAGCATGTATCCAAGATACGATATGCCTCATCCTTTTTCCCAACCTCCTGTTTACCACAAGGTTACCCAACCTCCTTATTATCCATGTACGTAGCTTGGTGCTCCAGCTCCTCTAGCATTAGCACCTTCGCTTCCCTTGCCTTCTCAACCCTTGCAACAGCAACCACCGCCCCCTCAGGGGCAGGTGTATGCACAACGGGGCATGACTAATCCTCCTCCTCCCAAAAAGAAGAGGAAAGTCACTCAAAATCAATCTACCCTCGGTAATTCTGGACCTAATCCGAAAAATAATTCTCCTAACACTACTAACCAGCAAGAGGGCACTCAAACCAAGCAAGATAGGCCTATTCAAACGAGCAATCCTTGTTCTTGTTGTGGTTTTTATGTTCATTACACGCACGATTGTCCTCTTTTACCACATATGAAGCAGATGTGGGAGTCTTAAGTAGCATTGCGAGGAGAGCAAGCCTCCCCTTCTGTCCCTCCCAATCCCGCGCCTAGTCAGCTGACTGTGTTTACTAATCTTTTCCCTCAGCAAGGATTCATGGCTACCCAACCACCTGAAGGTAAAGCGGCCACTCAACCTCCTCCATCTGGTACCTCTGATTACTAGATTCTCATGATGAACTCTGACCAACCTATAACTGTTGACCTCAACCTTCAGACTCGATCCCGTCAGTACAACAAGCCTCCTGTTATGTTTGTCCCTGAGCCACCTTCTTTGGGTTATAAAAAGCCTCTTTTGAAAACTAATGGTCCTTTGCAGATCCCTCAGCCTAAGGCAGAGGTTCATACCAAGATCCCTAAGGGACCACTATGTTAAAATGATGCTTCTGGAAGAGCTTCCCATTCGTATAGTATAGTAAATGATTTGGTGCAATCTCTTGTTGCCATTTCAATGCTGGAACTCCTCCAGTTGTGCCCTTCACAATGAAAAGCTCTACTATCTACCATGGGCATTGTATATCCTTCTAATGATCAATTTATCATCTTTGGTGTTGACCATTCAAAACATCCTCCTCTCTGTTGGGGTCACAAAGGTGGCTTATTATAGGTGACCCTAGTATTCTTCATTTAATTATCAACCCAAGGTAAGTCTTCTTATTTCAAGAGTGTTGGAAAAATATATGCAAGTGAGATCAACTAATAGATACTCTATGTTGAGAAAGGATTATCTAGCCTCCTAAATTCAATCAACTTAATGAGGAATGATTTGGTAGGTTATGGCTGGTTATTCTGTCAAGCCTATGATTGGACAGCAAGATGGAGGTTTGAGTAGCAACTTAGTAAATTGAGCAACAATCTAAATGAATTGCTCTAGAGAAATCTGAATGAATCGGACAACAGTCTAAGTGAATTGAACAACAATCTTAAACGAATTGAACAACAATCATAAACGAATTAAACAGAAATCTTAAATGAATTGAACAATGATCTTAAATGAATAAATCCAAATGAGCTGAACGACAATCTTAAATGAATTGAATAGCAATCTTAAATGAAGCAATCCAAATGAACTGAACTGAAATCTTAAATGAATTGAATAGAAATATTAAATGAAGCAATCCAAATGAACTGAACGACAATCTTAAATGAATTGAACAACAGTCTAAGTGAAGTAACCTAAATGCAGTGTACAACACTCACTTATATAATTTTGCAATGAAATTCTATTGGTAAACTAACCTAGTGGCATTAATCAACAATTGGACACTTTACCCTCTTGAAAGAACAATGTAATCCATAAAGATAAGTAGCATCGAGTAATAACTATCTTGTGATTTGTAAATTGATTGTAGAAGCATTAAAAGGAACTGAAAGCATCTATTGGTGATGAAGTATTATTATAATCCAGAAAATACGAAATGCGATTATTCTAAATCAAGAAATACAGATACTAAACTATTTTGAAGAAAGAAAAACTGTAACTTTATTAAGTAGAGAAGTATGTTACAACCACATCAGATGACTAAACATGGATTCTGTAACTAACACGCAGCACATCATTAGCGCAGAGACTCCCAGAGGTTGGGCCCAGACCACTAGAAGTTCTAATGCGATGAGAAACTCAAAAGGTAATTGTTCAAACATCAAAACTCAAAGGATAATGCAGAAATACAATATGATAGCTCTTTCTTGACGCGCTAATTACAGAGGGAAAATTCCCAATTAACTCTGACTCCCCCATCTAGTTCATCCCTGATCCTTTTAAAGGAAATTTCACGCAATGATGAATTATTCTTCAAACAACAGCCCGCTGCGCGTGGCTGTCGTTTGAGTTCTTGGGCTCAAATCCATTTGTCTACCTTCTGCCGACTTTTGGGAGTTACTGAGATCCCATACGTTTGCATCTGTTATTTGCCTTTCTGTTTACTGTTGGTTCAACTACTCTACCTTCCTGCATACGGAGATACAATAAGTCAATTTCCTGTTATAAAAACATTATTTTTGTCGTTAGCCCTATTGCTCTAGTTTTCATAAATATTTGAATTCTTTATTGTTCAAATTAGGAATAATTTCCCAAATTGTGACATAATTTGAAGTGATTATAAGGTGAAAATGTACCTCAATTCGGGCCCAACATACTCCCTCGCTTACCTCATTGCATGTCCTCATGCAAACAGATGGTCGAGATGCAGCTGTGTTAAGGAGTAGGCAAGGTAGACCTTTTCCTTGTATGCTCTAAAAGCCTGTTTTTGTCTCATTGTTGTGAAGGCAGTGCTTGTGTGCCCCTCTGGTAACTCATAGTTATGATTATATTATTCAGGAGGATACCAGAGGAGTGGGCTTCTATACCTACATCCTAGCCATGCAGGTCCCATGCTAAAGACTAGATTACTGTATGAAAGGAATCTAGAGGCAGTAGCCTTGAAATTCCTGTAGCTGAAAGGTTCCCTATTCTTTACATTATTCGTGGAGGCCATCCACCTTTATTTAGCTATGGCCAAAGCTACTTCTCGAATGTCTTCAAAGTACTCCTATCCATTTTCTATGATATACGTATGGATGGGCCCCAGCCGAGTCCTTACACCTTGCCTTCGCATAAAGTTCTTGTGTTGGATAATCAATTGTATGGGTTTGGTGGGTTCTCCTCTAACCCACAAGTCTAGGCCGTGCTCTCTCTTTTGGAAGATATTATAGGCCTTGGCCCACTTGATCTGGTTCTTAGCGAATGAGAGGAAGGCTTGGAGCTGGACATCTCCTATAAAGGGACTAAGATTACTGTCCGTGTCTGCTTCCAAAATGAAATTGTGCATGTAAAGTTCATAGGAGGCATTGGGCTTGATCATATTGCCCATTACAGCAATGGACAAATTCTTCTATAGTCCTAAAAGTTGTATATTTTCCTGCCCTGATGGCCTTAACTTTCAGCAGTAGATATTCTTATGTTAAGAATAGGGCATAGTTAGTGGTTGGTGCTCTACAAGATAGTGCATCATTGCACAAAGAACAAATCATGGTGATTTGTTTCTTGGCTTGCTCCATCTGTTCTTGTGCTATTTTTAGCTTTGCCTGTTCTTCTCTGAGCTGGGAAAATGCTTCATCTTCTGTAGAGGAGAAGTCTGTGAATTTCTTTAGTAATGCTTGGTATTCTTCTGTTCGCACCACCTCCTTCCTACATTGTGCTAGCTCATCCTATGCTTGCACCAGTTCGTTGTGTAATTTCTGATAAACAGCTTTCTCTGCCAAGGGGATATAAGCAGGGGCTTCCTTTGTTTGGGTCTCCTTCTCTTGTGTAGTTTTATGCTCAGTTTGTGTAGAGGCTTTAATGGTATTTTTTAGTTCTATCTGAATTATAGCCTCAGAGGTGCCTACTTGGTTAGTCTATACCCCAGTTTCAGTTGTATCGCTTGAATTGGTCTGCACCTCAGCCTCTCTAGTGGCCACCAAATCGGTTTGTACCTCAACCTCAACAATGTCAGCCAAGCCAGTATGTATCTTGGCTTCAATGGTGTTTATCAAGTTGGTGACTAGTTCTGTTTGAGTTCCTGTAGTGGTGGTTTCTCTCTTTGGTTTTTGGGCCCTTTTCTCCTCCTTAAGTTGTTTCCTCAAATATTTCACCATTTTCTTTAATCTTCTACAGGCCCTGCTCATTTTCCTAATTTTCTTTTTTTCTAAATTTTCACCTCTCCCAGCCGGTTTCAGCAGGTGGTGGAGGAGCGATATTCCCATTTTTAGGAATGGTATTGCCACCCTCAGGGTTGCCTGTGATGGTGTTTCTTATTTCATCTTCAGTTTTTACCACTGTATGAGGGTCCCGACTGGGTGGAGTAGTGCTACCTCCTGGTGTCAAAGGGATTGTTTCTGTGCTTTTTTCTACAGGGACCATGTCACCTAACTGATTTTCTGATTCCATTCTTTCCTCTTCCTTCCCTTCGCTATATACCTCATAATTCCTAAGAGGGGAAAGAGTCCCGTTGTCCTGTAGTTCCTCTTGGTCAGGTAGGAATTTAGTGTGACCAGAACTACTGGCAATTGTGGACTCATCTATAGGTTCCTCTTGTTCTTCTACTCCTGATGGGTTTCTGGATTCGCAGTCTTTCCTCAATTGTTCTCGGACTCGAGCCATTTCTTCCTCGAGTTCTGGTAAGGGTGTGTTTTGAGGGTGGGATGGCCCTGCCTCTTCTATGAGGTCTAAGGTTCCTTGTAGCGTTTTGGACCGTTTTTGCCTGCTTGGTCCTGAGGTTGCAGTTCAAGTCCTTTTTCTTCTTGGTGTATTTACCCTGGGGGGCTCAAATTTAGTTTCGTCGGGATTTATTTCTGGATCCTGTGCATCAAGGTTGACGAAATTGTCCCAGGCTATCTGGTGCTTATCCAGCTCATGGATGATGACTAGTTTAATCAACCCATAGTGACTGACTATTGCTTGGGGATTTCTGGATTTTCTTAATCGAACAGTAGTATCATGCAATATAGAATTTAATAAGGCAGGCAGATTAACTGAAATCTTTTGCTTAAGTACAGCTAAGAGTTTGAGCTGACGAGGTTTTATCGTGGCCCGATGTTCATCACTTGTAATGAAATTTTGGATGAAATTTGCCAGTTCCTGCCATGGCTGGTGTAGAGAAGTAGGGTTAATCCCTCTCCCTTTTCATTCCAATGGTTCCTCCGGATCCTGATATACTTCTATCACTTCTCGTAGGAGGAGATGTTTCTCTATCCATCTTTCCCCTTCTGCTAGAATTTCAGAGACTCCAGCAATAATCTCTTCTGTGACTAGTATAATCCGACCCTTGACTCTGGTTTGACCTTCTTGTAGATTTTTCAAAAAATCAATTTCAATTTCCGTATCGGATCCATGTAATCAGTGTACATATGTAAACCAGTCGGCTTCCTGAAGGATGGCACTAGCTGTATCTGAAATTGGAAAGTTTACAAGCTCGTTTCGAAGGGAATTTCCTCCCATAACTGATATGCCTTCTTCCTCTAATTGTATTCTTCCTTGGTTCTATTGTTTCAACTGAATGTTGTATGCAAGCGAGAGAGAAATTGTGGTTTCGTGCTGGTAACTTCATGCCTTAATTGTAGTGTTCCTCTGGTCTTATCGATGTGTCTAGTGGGATTTGTGCCAAGATTTCGCATGCTTGCCAATTTATGATCAATTATACCTCCTCCATCGAAGAAAGGGCGCCCATGCCCTCAAGTACAAGAGAGATTCAGCCAATCATGAATGCAGACAGGGGAATGTCAGCATTTGGTAATAATGACCTATACGTGAAGGAGCGGTTGATCTTCACATGGTTGAGTAATTACTAGTATATGTAGTGTAAAGTTCAGTTTTGGAGTTTTTTTTCATAATTGCATATTGTGCGGGAGTGACTGCAAAGGGAAAGGGAATAGTATAACCATTATTACGATATGATGTCCTTCTTTAATGAAAATTTATGATGGAAGCAAGACTAAGTCAAGTAATGATTGGTGTTGTCATCCCAAGATTCAAATGTGTAAGCATATCTCTGTCAGTTATTCCTGTGGTAGATTATAGTTCTCACTAATTCGAGTAATAGCTTATGGAAGAAGAATGGAAGATAAGGTGTATATAAAAGTAATTGGTTATTGATGAAACATACTTTCATACCACAAGCAGAGCCACTTCTACCAACAGATGTTCATAGCCTCGACAGGGTTGTTATTTTAACCCGAAATACTGAGTCACGATCCTTATGTAAAAATATTTATTCTGCCCATTTTTTGATCACCATGCTGGTATGGTAGCCATATAACCATAGTGCCACTCACCAGAGTTGTAGAAAAGTGATTAGGTCGGCTCGTGATGAGACCCTCTGTTCTTCAAGTAGCTAAGAAGGTCATTACCCTGGTGTGGTGGCCATTGTGGGCATGTCATTTGCTAAGCTCTTATGAACATGGTAGGATGGCTTGTGATGAGACCTCCTCTCTTGAAAATTTGCATGTGAGCACAGTACCTCTTTTTGAATCATAGAATCTTGATTTATAAGGAGGTCACTATGCTGGTGTGATAGCTAGATAGTCACAATGCCATTCACTAGGATTGTAATAGAGTGATCAGGCCGGCTCGTGTTGAGACCTCCTATCCTTCAAATAGATGAGAAGGTCATAACCCTAGTGTGGTAGCCAGTGTGGGCATGTCACTTGTTAAATCCCTATGATCATGGTAGGTTGGCTCGTGATGAGACACCCTATCCTCTTAAATATTTGCATGAACACATAATAGTTTCTCTTTATACATGAAGGGAGGCTCATTGACTCCTTAAGAGTTAGGGATGGTGAAAGAAGTGAAAGAATGCCAATACAATTAATACTCGTTATTCCCATTTCTTCATATTGGAGGGAAATATTACTCGATTAGTGCAGAAAGATATACCATGATATGGAAATATATTGTATGATAACTATTTGAAGTGGGGATGACTTAGTGTTTCATTTTATGTATGCACATTGTCAGCTTCCTGTTTAAGGATTATAGTGCCACAGAGTCATCATATTGGTAATTTTACCGTTTCCCTTTCTTCTTCACTGCCATTTCCTGCTCAGAGGTGCTTTTAGCCAGACAAAGAGGATAATGGGATGAAAAAAACAAGGTTATTTAATTGGTTGGGAGAAATAAGATGCGAAACTTGGTTGTACAATCCGATGGAACAGCAGTCGTTCAAGTATTGAAAAACAACCATTCAAGGATTGAACAGCAACCATTCAAGGATTGAATAGCAAGAGAAATAAGACACCAATACACGACTGCTCAATCCGGTGGAACAACAGTCGTTGAAATATTGAACAACAGTCGTTCAAGGATTGAACAACAAGAGAAATAAAACAGCAAAACATGGTTGTTCAATTTGATGGAACAATAGTCGTTCAAGAATTGAACAACAGCCGTTCAAGAATTGAATATCAGCCGTTCAAGAATTGAACAAGAAGAAAAATAAAACACCAAAATCATTGTTTTTCAATCCAATTGAACAGCAGCTGTTCAAATATGGGACAACAACCATTCAAAGTTTGAACAGCAAGAAAAATAAGACACCAAAATCATGGTTGTTCAATCTGATTTAATAGCAATCATTCAAATATGGGACAACAGTCATTCAAGGATTGAACAACAAGAAAAATAAAACACCAAAATCATGGTTGATCAATTAGATTGAATAGCAGCCATTAAAATATGGGATAGCAACCGTTCAAGGATTGAACAGCAAGAAAAGTAAAACACCAAAATATAGTTGTTCAATCCGATGGAACAACAGATGTTCAAATATTGAATAGCAGTTGTTCAAGGATTGAAAAGCAAGAAAAATAAGAATGCACTTCACAAGAGGATGTGGAAAGAAGAAAAAAATTACAAGTATGAAGAATGTACATCAAAATAAGACATTTATATACATTATTTACAAACAATGCTGGAAAACCTCTCATGTACTTGAGTTTGTGGGGTTGTCACCCCCTTGTGCCACAACTTGGATGGTGAGATCATTTCGTACTTGTTGACAAAAAGATTCTTTTGTGAGAGGTTTGTGCTAGATGCGTACTCTGTGTTTGTTAACTCGAAATGTTGAACCAGACCCATCTATGGTGGTCAAGGTGACTGTGCCATTGCTATGTACTTCCTGAATCTCATATGGACCGAGCCACCTTTTTTGTAGTTTTCCTAGAAAATATTGGAATCTGGAGTCATAGAGGAGTGCCCAATATCCTTTTTGAAATACCTTCTTCTTTATAAGGTTGTCATGCCACTTAATTTGCTGTTGTTGGATGATCATTATGCATTGCAGGGCTAGTAGTCGTATTTCGTCTAGTTCATTTATTTGTTGGAGTCTTCTAGCTTGAGCTTCTATTAAGTCCAACCCCACTTCCTGGGTTGTTTTCAGAGTTTTGATTTCGAATTCAATAGGGAAGATAGGTTCTCTCCCAAATACTAGTTGATATGGTGAATATCCAGTGGTGTTTCACCAGGTTGTACGATAAGCCCATAAGGGTTCTGGTAGTCTAGTGGCCCAGCCCCGGCGATGTCCTACTACCGTTTTGGTAAGGATTGCCTCCAGGACTTTGTTTGTGCTTTCGACTTGCCCATTTGCCTACAGGTGGTAAGGAGACGTAACTTTTTGGATGATATGGTGATTTCTTAAGGTGGCTGTAATTTTATTGCCTATGAATTATGCCCCTCCATCGGTTATCACTTCTCGTGGCAACATGTATCGTACGAATAGCTTGAAAAGAAAATTAATCACCAATTCTTATGTGGCTCTTGAAAAGGCCACTACTTCTACCCATTTGGTTATATAATTTGTGGCAACCAGCATGTAGACTTTCTGGTTAGATGGCGGGTTAAATGGTCCAATGAAATCCAGTGCCCACCGTTCAAATGGTTCTACCACCAATTGTGGTTGTAGCGGCATTTCATCGGCTTGGCCCAGACGGCCCATCCTATGGCATCTATCACAGGCCTGGACATATTTTTTTGCATCTTTGAAAATCATAGGTCAATAATAGCCTAATTGTAGCACTTTATGCCCAGTTCTGCATTCTGCGAAACGGCCGCTACAAGGTTCATCATGACAGGCTCGTAAGATATCATAGATTTCATATTCTCTTATGCATCTGCATATGAGCATGTTGGCCCCTATATGGAAGAGGTATCCACCAATCCAAGAGAATATTGTGCTACACTGTACAATAAGTTTCCGTTATCTTGATGTTAAGTTTCTAGGTAGCTTCCCTACTACCAGATAATTTGCCACGTCTGCATACCATGGTGTTTTTACCGCTATAGAAAACAGGTGTTCATCATGGAACTGATCATCAACTGCTAGGGTGTCCTCTGATTTTGGAACCCTAGATAGAAAGTCTACGACTAAGTTTTATTTTCCTAGACGATATTTGATTATTATATCAAATTCCTGCAACAACAACAACCAATGAGTTATTCTCCCATTCATGACTAGTTTATTGGCTAAATATCTAATGGAAGAGTGATCAGTATATAGGAACACTTGATAACCATTTATATAGTACCTGAATTTATTAATAGCATAAATGACAGTGAGGAACTCCTTTTCAGTCACAGTATAGTTTAATTCAGCAGGAGTGAGGTTTTTGTTGATATAATAAATAGCATAAGGTTTTCTATCTTCTTCTTGGTCAAGGTCTGATCCTATTGTTGTATCAGATGCATCTGAAAAGATGTGAAAGGGCAGTTTCCAGTTAGGACCTCACAGGATCGGTGCTGTTGAGACCAATCTCTTCAAGCCTGCAAAAGCGGTGTCACATTTGTCAGTCCAATGGAATTCAACATGCCCAGTTAATGCATATAAAGGTGCGGCTATTTGTGAGAAATTATTTATAAATCTACGATAATATCCTGCATATCCTAGAAAAATGCATACCTCTGTTTGTGTACAAGGTGTGGCTAATAGAAGGATTACCTCTATCTTAGCCAGATCTATCTGTATTCCGGTTGCAAAAATGTAGTGACTTAGAATCACCCCCTCCGTCATCATCATGTGAAACTTTTCATTTCTTAGACATAGCCTAGTATCAATACATCATTCTAACACCTTTTCTATAATTTCTAGAGCTTGATCAAAGTCTTCTCCATATGGTGTGAAGTCATCCATATAGATTTCTAGTCCCACATTTATTAAGTCAAAGAAAATGTTGATTATGGCCCTCCGAAACATGGTTGGGGCATTGCATAACCCAATTGGTATAACTCTGTAAGAAAAAGTACCCCATGGTCAAGTAAAGGTTGTCTTATCCTGATCTTCGGGAGCTATTTGGATTTGATTGTAACCACTGAACCCGTCAAGGAAGGAAAAGAACCATTTCCCTGCCAATGTATCTAGGACTTGGTCAATGAATGGAAGGGGGAAATGGTATTTTTGCATTTCTTTGTTCAATTCTTTGTAATCTACGCATATTATCCATTTCCCATTCTTTTTAGGGACAACTACCAGAGGGGAGACCCATTTGCTGTCTGAAATAGGATAAATAAAATTTACATCCAACAGCTTTTACAGATCCCCCTTTACAACATCTTTTAAGTGCGGGTTTAGCCTTCGCTGAGGTTGTCTAATGGGGTGTGCTTCCTTATCGGTATATATGTGGTGGGTGCATAGCTATGGGTCTAAACCCTTCATGTCCGGGTAATCCCAAGTAAATGCCCCTTGATACTTCCGCGGGACGTTTATGAGCTTCTGCTTTTGGTCATCATCCAAATTTCCATTAATATTCAGAACCTTTCTTAGCTCAACCTTAATAGGTATGTTGTTTTTGTAGAGTGGTTGTGCGAATATGCTGATCCTTGAGGTTTTCTACAGGATCCTCTTGATCTTTGTTTTCAAGGACTATTTTCAACATTTGACATTTTAAATTGTTGGATGGTTGCTGACTCATGAAATTATTGATTATGTCGTCTTCAGTTTGATCCTTAAATTCAAGAGTTTCTACTAGTGTTAGGGGTGGACGAATATTTTCTCCCACTATGTACATGGATGTTTGTGAATTTTTACCGTGGGTATGCTTGGTTTGGTAGGTGGATAAATGATAATATTTTTTATAGAATCCCCTCTAGTGATAGTCATGTTGCCTATTCGGCAGCCTATGTAAGCATCTGTTGTGGCCAGCCAAGGTCGCCCAAGGATCAATGGATGCCCCTCCATCCTGTTCTTTGGATTAATAACTAAAAAATTGACTGGATATTCCCATGAGTCCACAGAGACCAGGATGTCCTGCACTATTCCTTCTGGTCTAATAATAGACATGTCAGCCAGTTCTAGCAGTGTAGTTGTAGGTTCTAAAGCTGATATGCCCAGTTTTCCGCAGGCCAAGTAGTTAGGATGTTAATGGATGCTCCTAGGTTGACCAATGCATTTGGAAATGAGTGGCCAGAGATTTTCACAGTCACAATGGGATTTCCTGGGTCTTCATATTTCATGGGTGGCTCCTTACCCAGTAACAAATCAGATAGCACCCCTACCACATGAACAGTGGGTGCAGCCTTTGTTTTATTTATTTTCTTTTTCCCACATAGTTCTTTAATCATCCTTGCATAGATAGGAATGTCTCAGATGGCCTGGAGAAGAGGAATGTTAATACAGAGGTTTCTAAATTCCCCCAAGATGTCAAAGTCTGGAGAGGTTATCAGTTTGGGTAGAGTTAATTCCTCCAGGAATGGGGGCGGAGACATCCTAAGTTCTTCAGGTCCCTACTGGTCAACCTATTTCTCTGTTATATTTACCTGGTTAGGTTTAGTTGAAGTCTCAGTTCAGGATGGAGGTGGAATCATGGCTTCTATAGGTAAAATAGTACGTCCTGATCTCAGTTTTAGTTCATTGCACTGCTTCTGTTCAATGCCAGAATTTGGATTTTCTATTATCTGGATTAATTGAACCGGTCTATTATTGAGATTAGGATTGGGTTGGGCTGGTAACTGAGGGCATATGGCAAGTTGCTGGTTATTTTGAACTGGGTAGGGAGCTGGAAACGTAGGTTGATTTTGAGTTCCCGCCCCCATTGGTAGGTTGTTCATCCCTAGGGGTCGCTGCCAATTCCAATTAGTGTTTTGAGGAGGAGGGTTTGGCCACTGGGCTTGATATGGAACAATTTGCCAATAAGGGGGAGAAAAAGGAAAGTTTGGCCAATTATACCTTGATGAAGGTTGTGTAGGCCAGGGTGGCATAGGAAATGACTATTTTGGCCAAGTAGAGAAGGGGTTTTGAGTCTGTCATGTTGTTGCAGGGTTTTGCTAGTTGAACTGTGGCGAAGAAAATAACTGAGGTAGGTCTTTTGGCATACCTGGTCGTGCTTGCCACTGACAATGCTGATTCATTAAATAGACTAGTTCAGTCTCTTCCTCTTCTTCCTTGTAAACTTCTTTCAGCCCGAGAAGTGAAGGATGTTGGTCCATGGTATGATCCTTAGTGCAGATGGCACAAGTCTGAATCATGTCTAAAGGAAATTTTGTCTGGATATTCTTCTTTCGACATCGTGGGAAAAATATGGCCAGGTTTGGTTCTGCTATAGCTTGTTTCTTCTTGGCTTGTGAAACATCAAGTTCTGTTGTTAAGGTACCCAGGATGTCAGTTTTTAAATTTTCTAATAGATTTCCAAATTTTTCTCTGGTTACATTGCCATTGGTCTTCTTAAGATATTTTTTCATAGAATCACGCCCAACTAGACTATTACGTGTGCTACCCTGAGAGCATCTAATACATAGGGAAATAATCTCATCATATTCTTGCTGGAAAATATCTCCCTTCCCCATTATGTTAAGCATCTCAACCCATTCTTCCTTCATTACTTTAAGCATCGTGGCTTTTAAAATGTCCTTGGATAGTGTGGTATATGGGGACCTTTGTAAATTGTATTGAAATATTTCTACGTAATCTTCTAATGTTTCATTGTCTTTTGCAGACATATTAAATATTTCATATTTTAGGTCTCAGGTTCGACAATAGTCTTGATATTTGTTAAGAAAAATGTTCTTCATTTCGTCCCAATTATTGATGGTTCCCCCACCTAGTCCCATAAACCAGCGTAGTGTTGTTCCTTTTAAGGTAGAGGGAAATAGTTTCAGCTTCTGAGGATTAATGGTGTAGTCATACCCCCTACATAAGACATCAAATTCAAATAGGAATGCATCAAGATCTTCCGTATTCAAACCATGGAAGGTGGGAATGTTGTGCAAGGGAATGGCTTTCATAGGGGCTTTTGCAGCATGATCAATAATGGGGTATTCCAATGTTGATGTCTGCCTCTGATTCTGATTTTGATTATTTTCCATTTGGTCGAAGAGGTGCCAGAAATCTTCAGGGATTTCTTGTTCTAGAGGAGTGATCCGGGGGTCTTAGGAGGCGAATGCGGTGGAGGTTTTACAACTCTTCCCTGTTCTGGGATCCTAAGTACCTCTGTCTCGACTACTCTTTCAGGTGATTTAGGCTCTGGAGTTTCTATTTGAATTATGCCGCTAGTTTCTCCTCCCCCTTCTTGTAAATTGCAAGAACCTCCCTCTCTCAAAGGGTCAGTGCCTATATGATTGGCAGTTTGAAGGCTTTTCTCAACTCCTTCAGTTTCACCGTGAATCTCGGTGTGGGCTATAGATGGTGAGGTTGCAGCTTGAAGGAGCATGATAGAGTTTTGAATGGAAATAGTTCTAGGTCCTACAGATGCTTGAGATTCGGCTTTCTTAATGATTTCGTCTATATATGTTGCCCTTCCAAGGATCACCGGTCCTTGGGATTCTGAGGATTTTTTAGAGTTTGTTCGAATTGTTTCTATCTTTTTCTTCCTAGTCATAAAACAAGAGCACCTACTCTACTGGTCTCTAAACAAATTTGCTGAGAAGTGGGCTATAGAGCAAGAATTTTGCTTACCGGTACGTAGGTTCTTACCTCCCGTTTTTAATACCCAATTCTTCACAGCAATAGAGAAAGGTGAATAAAGGATATCACTCTTAACACTCTCCCTGACAACGATGCCAAAAATTTTGGTGTCATAGAGGTGGCTTATTATAGGAAACCTTAGTGCTCTTCATTTAATTATCAACCCGAGGTAAGTATTCTTATTTCAAGAGTGTTGGCACAATATATGCAAGTGAGATCGACTGATAGATACTCTCTGTTGTTTATGAGAAAGGATTATCTAGCCTCCCAAATTTAATCAACTTAATGAGGAATGATTTGGTAGGTTATGGCTGGTTATTCTGTCAAGCCTATGATTGAACAACAGGATGGTGGTTTGAGCAACAACTTAATAAATTGAACAAAAATATAAATGAATTGATCTAAAGCAATCTGCATGAATCGAACATCAGTCTAAGTGAATTGAACAGCAATCTTAAATGAATTGAACAACAATCTTAAAAGAATTGAACAACAATCGTAAACGAAGCAATCTAAATGAATTGAACAACAGTCTAAGTGAAGCAATCTAAATGCATTGTACAACACTCCCTTATATAATTTTGCATTGGAATTCTCTTGGTAAACTAACTCATTGGCATTAATCAATAATTAGACGCTTTATCGTGCTGACAAAACAATGTAATCCACAAAGATAAGTAACATCGAGCAATAACTATCTTGCAATTTGTAAATCGATGGCAAGGGCATTGAAAGGAACTGAAAACATCTATTGGTGATGAAGTATTATTATAAACCAGAAAATACGAAATGCAATTATTCTGAATCAAGAAATACAAGTATTAAACTATTATGAAGGAAGAACAACTGTAAATTTATTGAGTACAGAAGTATGTTACAACCGCATCAGATAACTGAACATGGATTCTGTAACTAA